>JAKZJZ010001622.1:0-26064 GCA_022702705.1 Papilionanthe hookeriana x Papilionanthe teres | reverse complement strand
CACTCGACCAAGATGGTGACCATCGCTCGGCCGGCCGGCCACTGTGCCGCCGGAAAACACCATGGCCGAGAGCTCACATGTGAGCCAACATCGAAATTCTCACTTGCCGAGCCGCCCCATGCCCAGTGGTCACCACGGCCGATCTTCTCCTCACCCGCAGCAAACTCGATCCCAAGCCCTAACTCCCTCCGAGAGGCCTTCCACCCTCTCCTATTTAAACTCCACCCCTCTCGGCCATGAGAGGGGCCGAAACAAAACCTTAAGGAAACTCGCTAAAATCACTCCGCATCACTCTCTACACATGGAGCACCCGATCCCCACCGAATTCCAGACCCAATTCCTTCTAGCCGAGCCCAATTTCGAGCTCAAACTTTAGCCCAAAAACCGGACACTTCTCAACAGCTGAGCCAATTCCCAAATCGATTGGCTCTACACCTTCACTGCACCGAGGGAAGGTGTCCACCACCAAAAGCCCCATCTCCAAAGCCACCCAGCTTGCTCCAGTTCTCCAAGCTTTGTGATCGGGCTTGGTCGAAATCATATCCAGTACATCCACTGCATCGAGAGACTTCATCCGGAGCTCACTAGACCCAATCGAAGGTGCAACAACTCTCGTATCGAAGCCACACTTCTCTCGAGCCAAGGTATGAGCTAACTCTTCATCCCGAGCTTCCGAAGATTCTCTATTTCAAATGCCTTAGTTCCAATGCATGTTAGCCGTATAGATGTGCTCGTCTCTTCGAGACGAATCCATAGAGCATAAGAACATGAAAATCCATCGAGCATCGAGCGAGATATTAGTGGATTTAGTGTGGACGGCTATCTGAGCGAGGACACTGGGGACGATGAACGGATGCCGTCCATTCAATACACGCGCTGACGAACGGCTGCGGATGGCGTCGACCGTGAAACCGTGCGAGAACCGCGGGGCCCGGCCGCCGACTCGAGCGGCGGCGTCGAAGGGAGCGCGCCGCGTGGTCTTTCGGAGCTGCCGAGGATGCGCTGGCGCCGCGTGGATAAATAGAAAATTAGGGTATTTTCTTATTTATTTAATTCCCTAAACCTCAAAAATCCATATCTTTGTGTAGAAAAATCACAAAAATAAAATAAAAATACCCTCTCGCTCGACGGAACGTAGGAGAATAATGTGGAAAAGAAATCATTTAATTTCATTAAGTATTTTATTTTTTATGATTTATTTACTCTCTCGCATACATTTAATTCTCCATGCATGTATACAATTCACCATGGCATGAGACCATAGAGGCTTTTAAGCCTCCGAACTCGGGAACATTCCCCGAATTTTCCAAGGTCGAGGCCATCTCTCGTGAAAAGTTATTTATTTTTCAAATGCATGTTGCTGTTTTCGAGTATTTTAATTCCAAAAATTAGCATGTTGTGAAATAAATTCTAGAAATATTTGGTGATGTTCCTTATGACCGGAGAACTCTAGGAAAAATAGGACTCGAGTTAATTCACTCGTATTAACCCTAATCGGCTTAAACACCCAAAATAGGTCTTTAATTAATTAGAGTTAACCAGGTATCAAATTGACTTGAAATCAATTCTCCACTGACCTTTAGGATCAGAGGAATCCACCATAAAAATTTGAGGTCAATTGGACTTCGGTTAACCCCACTAATCGGGTTAATTAAGCCACTTAGCCATTTTAAACTTTAAAAATTCATAACTTTTAAAATAATTTTCAAAAATTCACCAAATTGGTTTTGGAGCCTCTCTGATATCAGGGGAACCTAAGAAAATTAAAATGTCAATTTTCTAAAAAGTTGATTTTTAATAATATTTTAATATTTTTAATAATTAAAAAATAATAAAAATCACAAAAATAATAAAATTCACCAAAATGTCACATTTTGAATTTTAATCACTTAGGAACAAATCCCACATTTTTCCTAGGTCTATTTAGTGAGATATTGAATTTTAAAGCCCTAAGGTAATTTTAAAAATTAAAAAATGTATTTTCTAGCATTTTCACTAAAATAATTATAATAAATCATAGAAAAATCAGAAAATTGCAAAATTTGTTTCTCTGGTTTCCTTGATATCAGAGAGATTTTTGAAAAATATAAAATTCATTTTTCAACATTTATTTTATTTTAAAATTAATTAACACTCCAAAACTTAAAATAATTATAATAAAAATAATATAATTCAAAAAAATCACCAAAATTGGTCCAAGTGCTTCTCTGGTCATTAGGAATGTCCCCTAATTTTCTTAAGGACAGAAACTTTCCCTTGGTCATGTTATCAAATTTCCCTTGAAAATCTCTATTTTCCACCAAAAATAATTATATAAATAAATTAAATACGTAAAAATCACATTTTCTCCTCTCATGTCTTTATTGACATATGAGTGAAGTCACATAAAAATTTCAAGTTCATTTAAGTTCAATTTAGTGAGTTATGAAATTATTAAGCTTAAAGGGTAAAATGGTAATTAAAATCTTTAATCCTTAATTAAAACTTTAGGTTTAATAAAAAGTCAACAAGTAAAATATTTGATCTTAATCTGATTTGATGATTGAAATTTAAATAATTAAAGGGTAGAAACCCATTAAATAATTTTAAAATGATTAAACTTTAATTAAATAATAGATTAAATTTGAAGAATAATAAAATCTGGAATTATTAAAATAAGGGATCTTTATTAGGAAGAGATTTATTCTTTAATTTAAAAATCCCTAAATTAATTATATCAACTAATACTCAATTTTTAATTAAAATGATAACTCAAATTTAAAATATTAAAAGACTTAATTAAATTATTAAACTCTTTCGAAATTTCAATTAAAATTAAAAATAAAGTAAATTAAAGATAAATTAAATTAAGATTAAATTAAATTTAATAATTAAATTAAATTAAATTTAAACAATTAAATTAAATTAAATTAAACAATTAAATTAAATTAAATTAAATAATTAAATTCAATTAAATTAAATAATTAAATTAAATTAAATTAAAAATTAAATTAAATTAAATAATTAAATTAAATTAAATTAAATTAAATTAAATTAAATAATTAAATTAAATTAAATCAAATCAAATTAATTAAACATCAAATCAAATTAAATTAAATTAAACTAAATATAAAGCAACTTCAACACTATTCCAAATTTAAACCCTTTAACTTAAATCAAATCATTCAATACTAATTTACCCTCGAAAGCTTTGATTATTATAACTCCTAAATGGAACATCAAATGAAGTGTTATCTCACTCATAGGATATTCAAATGTCCTAAGTTCACCGAGCAAGTTAACAAGACTTCAAAACCTCTGGACGATCGATTCATTTATATAATTAAATTCATTTCGGACTTAAAACAATCCTAGAAATATTGAAAAGATGTTTAAGATTCTTCTTAAACACTTCCTCAATATGATAGGATACTTATAAGAACAATTGGATTTAATTGTCCTTCGATGATGAAAATCGTCTTCAAACAAAAACAAAAACACAAAGAACCTGAGACGTCATAGGAAATGACTAGCTATAGTGATTAGGAATTTGGTAGAAAACCATAACCTTTCCCTTACCTTTACCTAGAACTTGCTTAAATATTCTAATCGAGTTTTAAGTGCAGCTTGGAATGACGGGAAGACCCTCCGTGTACGCTTTTATTTTATTTTATCGCAATTTACTTTCTTGCAATTTACTTTATTGCAATCGCGTTTATTTTTCTTGCATGATAAAACAACTCGTTGCATGAAAACCCACACCTTTAGGATAAATCCTAAAACCGAAACCAAAACTAAGTTAAAAGTCATTGCAAGATAAAATTCACCGCCACAACATTTCAAAATATAAAACAACTCAAAATTTAATCACAAACGTAACACAAAACTACAATTACAACTAAATTAAAACGTCCCGTTGGATGATCGGGAATACCTCGATGATGTAACCTACGTGTTGCTAACTGGATTTCCCACTGGTCTAAATGAAAGTGTGGAACTCATTCAACTGAGTTTAGCAAATTCATCCGGACTAAGTGAATCCGATAAAAATAATGATGCCTAAGGATGGAACCGCGGGATCTTAACCGGTGTCGTTATAATCAACTTTAAGATTTGTTTTAAATAAATCATAAAAAACACTCGGAAATTAAGATTTTCTCTAAACCAAAACACTTTTCTCAACTCCCCGATTTATGATTTCTAAAACTAAACCTCTCGCAACAACAAGGAGCTCCTGGAGCATGATGGCAGCACGACCATCGTCATCAAGCAAACCCGAGTCTACTTCAAAGAAACTTTCCTAGAATTAAAACAATCAAGCCATAGGACTTCGAGTTAGCTCGCCTAGTGCAACATAAATCCTCAACTCTTCGTTAGCATTTGCATTGCAAATTAAGCCCTAACCGGTCTTAGGATTCCGAGGTAGTCGTCCGATACAACAATAAACCCTCACATCTTCTAGTGCTATTTGTTTGATTTTATCATACAAATATAAGCCCTAATTAATTGAAATCGGCAAGATCGAAATATCAAATAAACATTAGGACTTTCCTAAATTCAAGACAAACAATAGGATAGTCGGAAATTATCGAAGTTCACTTCGAATCAGCTGATTTCTCCTACCTCTCTTCCTTTCGATTCACAAAACAAAATGTTCCAAAATTCGATCCATTCCCTATCGAAATTCCAAAATTCAATCTTTCAAAACCTTAAACTTTCAAATTCTTGAAAGCGTAATTATTGATTATTATCGAGAGTTTTCTTAGGTGATTCCCGTCACTTAAGATGTAATTAACTATAGTGGCTCGCCCTTATAGTGGAATTTTAAAGAACCTGTGTAATATAAACCCCGTTTGATACTTTCATATTAAGCTAGGGAATTTGTCGGCTTATAAAATTGGTTCGCAAACCAAACTGGATGTCACAAAACTTCTAGTTTATTTGATCGAGCCCCACCATCAAGTGCGGTGTCTATCCTTAGGGATAGATATACGGCTTGTGGTGCGGCGCTCATTTATATAAACTATTCTGGGGATGCGAGATCGGCTTAATCTCATATCTTAAAACTTTCAAATTTAAAAATTATTTTCAAAATCAAATATTACTTTCTAAATTATATATATTTAAATTAAATTTAAAATAAAAATTCGCCGCACAACTTCGTTAGCGACCACTTTTCAAAATAAAACACACAACCTAAAATATCGCCGACAATTTCGGCGACTCCACTGGGGAGAATTCTCTCTCCATTATAATCAAATAACTTCGTTTTCAAAAATCAGTAGTGTATCCATGTCCCTAATGGATCAAACTACCCTTCTTTCCGTTGGAATACTATGTTCATTTCTATCTCGAACAAGTATAGCCAACATTCTCTCGGATTTAGGAGCCACCGTTTAAACACCCCTAAACGAGAGAGGTTCCGAGATCCTTTTACCTCATTTCGAGGTGGGGTGGACCCCCAATAGTGTTAGTTTAGGAGTGATCCTTCGAGTCGGGAAGTCTTGCTTAAGACTTTCTTTTCCTTTCGAATCGATTCCTTACCTTCTCTACACCTTTCGAACATTCCGTTCTAAATAAACAAACCCTCTAATAAGTGATTCTTTTAACAAATAATTCCTTCTTATAAATACATGAACAAAGAATGCGTTCGGACTCTTTTCAATTCCTTTTCGTCCTAAAGAAAAGAAGCATAACTTCGGACCGACAACCAGAATCTACCTTGCGAAATGGAAGCCCCGAAACCGATTTTCTCCTTCACCAACGGACCGGACTTCGCCGTCTATAAGGATGAACCGCCCGACAATGGGGTCATCCGATTCGGACGAGGATTCGAAAACACGAACGTCAAAGTCACCGACGTCTCCCTCTTCGCACCGACGAACAAGGTATCCGAAGCCGAGGAACCACCGCTCGAGTTCAACCTCAGGTCGATCCAAGAGTTTCCTCCCCGCAAAGGGTCCCGACTAGAGGAGCATCGGCTGTCCGCAGGAGGACCGTTCTCACTACCCCCACCGGTCTAGTTGTTTCCGCACCTACCCCGACTTCGCCAAATCAAAGGGGAAAGGAATCCGTAACTATGATAAACCCGTTACCGCGGAGGGTACGGATCTTCCCGTAAGACCTTCCGTCTTCGAAATCGGGTCCGAGCTCGAAGATTCCTTCGCCGACAAAGACCCAAAGAAGAAATAGAAATAGAAGGATCGCCGTGGAAGCCGTAGCCGCCGAGGTCGCCTTCCCGAGGAAATTCCGAGTTGCCGTAATATACACCGTTACTCGTAATATACACCACCGCCCGACTACATACCACTTTTGGGAGGAAGCAGTGTTCCATCCCCTCTCCGCCGCGGAGGATGAAGAGAATGTTCGAAAGATTGCTCGCCACATTACCACGACCCGCATACTACAACGATAGCCGCAAGAAAAGAATCGTAACTACGCCGTTCGCTCGACCGCAAACTTTGGTAGAAAAGCTAGCGAAGAAGGAAAACCGCCCCGTGTCGGAAATTCTACGAAGGATGTGGCGGGTGCCGCTCAAATCCCGTCTCGGTCCCCGAGTAGAACCCGCCGTCATGATAGAAAAGCCTAGCAAGAGAATGAAGGCTAGCCCGCCCGTCGTAGTATCGTGTTACAGATTAGGGAGGATACCACCTTCCAAAGCATTCGGCCGATGCACCATCCGGTCCTAGACCTTCCGCTCGCTGAAGGATGGTGTGGCGTCCCACTACGGGGCATCGAGATCGAAACAAGCAGCCTCGAGAAAGAAAGTCTCGCCGGAGGGCCGGAATCCGAAGAAAGTGCTACCGCGATGAAGGGGACTCGTGAAAAAGGACCCGACAACCATCGCATGACAACCACAAAGATACACGAAAGCTCCGCTAGAAGATGCCATGGAAAAGCCGAGAACCGACATCCGACGGTCGGCAAAAGAAAGAGAAGAAAGTTCGGAGATGA
The DNA here is from genome assembly GCA_022702705.1 of Papilionanthe hookeriana x Papilionanthe teres. Classification (NCBI taxonomy): domain Eukaryota; kingdom Viridiplantae; phylum Streptophyta; class Magnoliopsida; order Asparagales; family Orchidaceae; genus Papilionanthe; species Papilionanthe hookeriana x Papilionanthe teres. Next base: position 19,131 of record JAKZJZ010001622.1, on the reverse strand, counting down.
GATCGACTCATCGGAATTCATGGACAACGAATATGCGAAATCAACATGGTCGAGACACGAGCTTCATCATCTTCTCAAGGTGCTCCTCGCAGACTCGCAGAAGAGAGGAGCCGGAACCGATGAAGAAACGACCTTCAGGAAAAGGACGACACGATCGCTCAAATGGCGAAGAGGATGGAAGAGATGGCCGTAGCTCTAGCCACTCTCCAAAGTCAAGTACAACCACATAGAGAGACACCCCCAGAAGTCATTCACCTCGTAGACGGAGGGAAGGAGATTACATCCGTCAATGGGGATGACCAGCTGAAAAAGGATACAACACAAAGTATGATCCCTGAAAAGGATATCAAGAACTTGGTAGAACAGCAGGTGCGAGAAGCCCTAGCACAATCGAAGAACGGACATCTATTCGGACGGCAGACCTTACCCGAAGAATTCGACGCCGTCCAATACCCAAAGGGCTTCGTACCACCTCCGTTTAAGACCTTCGACGGATCCGGAACCCCCGACAACGATGTCGCACACTTTCGTGCCGCTTGTTGCAATGCCTGGCGGAGCGATGCGCTACTCTTCCGACAGGCTCGTTAGCGATGCCGTCAGAATCGCCTTCGACCGGTATGCGAATCACCCAACGGATCCAGTAAAGACATTCTCGTAGCTAGAGAGCCTCTTCATTAAGCGATTTGTCGGAGCTCAAGACCACATCACTATAGTGATTTAGTGGTAGAGAAACAAAGGCCGAATGAAACTCTAGTGGATTACATACTTCGATGGAGAAATTTAAGTATGAAGTGTGAACCACAACCGCAAGAACAACATGCGCTCGGCATCTCGCTTAAAAGCATTCACGGCCCGATAAGCACTTCTCCTCAAGGGATTCACTATTAAGACTTTTGAGAAGTTGTTAAGCAAGGCCGGAAGCTTGCAAGAAGAGGCGAAGCAATTAAGTTTTGCCGACAAGACGACAAGCGTAGGCTGCTGAAGACTTTCGAAAAGAAATCTGTGGTCGTTGCAGCAGCTGATAAAGGCAAACAACCGATGCAAATACCACCGTAACGGCCGCAACAACCACAACAAAATTACCAAGAACCCCGGTCCAGCTGATCAATCGTCTCCGCAAGATGAACAACCGACTCGTCCGCAACGTACATCGAGGGAGCTTCGAGCAGAGAATATCCGTTCAAGAATGAAGCAAGCACTAAAGATGTTCCGTAGCTTAATGAAAACTCCAGATTTCCAACGCCGAGCCCAAAAGACCAGAGGAAGTCAACAAGAAAGGTGATCCCAACTTTCGCCCCTACCATCGAATGCTCGGGCACAAGATAGAAGACCGCATTACCTTCAAAAGTTGGCTCAACGACAACCTTCGGAAAGGAAATATAACAATCCCGAAGGAGTACATGAAGGAACCCCGTAAAGGAGGTTCCGTCAATGTTATCTCAACCGATCCCGTCATTCCGATGGATCCCTATGCAACCGACGATGGATGGACTACCGCTCGGACGAGATCTTCGAAGAAGATTTTAGACAACATCCGAACCGCTTCGGTGCGAGCTTCAATTCGTAGTTCGAGACCCGTTAAGCCGGTACTATCACTTGCGATAGAAGAACCACCTCGACAGGAGACAATCGAAGAGAAGAAGAAAATCGACGAAGAAGAGGGGACCGAGATTCCTAAGGCTGGACTAGGGGCCGCTTATCCTAGGATAGTTGTTTCCGATTCGGGGAGAAATCCTCGAACCTCCGATTTTGTATGATTATCCGCTCACTTCGGTGGGATCATATAATGATAAGGGTGATGGCGTTGGCTACGTTTTGATCGTTTCTAACGATTACGTAACTAGCGACAATCCGGGCGTCGATTTCGATACCAACAACAATTCTCAAATCATACAAGATCTCGACGATCAAAATGACGAAGAAGGCATCCATCAAGGAGGCTATGAGAGTTCAACAAGCAACGGATCTATCTGTGAGTTTCGAGGAGCTCCAGTTACAATAGAGTTAGAGCCTTCAGATTTTGAAGATAATCCAGGAGAGCCTGTCATTCCGATTCAGGAGGAGACACCGACAAACTCAATACTAGATTCAGAAGAAATTACAGAAGTCAACCTAAGAAGTGGAAAAGTTCTACCTCCAAGAATGGGTCCAAAAGACAAAGGAAAGCAGGTGGTTGTTCAAGAAGAACCAACCCCAGCAGAAGACATACCCATTCGAGAAGAAGCCGAGACACAGGAGAACAAAGTGGACTACAACGTGCTAGCCCATCTTAGGAAACTACCGACCAAACTGAGCATCTACGATGCTCTCATCTTATCAAAGGAGATGAGGGAAGCTCGATCAAGGCCTTACTTCGATCCGGAAATTTGCTTAGCTCAAATGGCCGGAGATTCCTTAGATGAGGTTTGCTCGTTAAAGGAACAACGAGGTGTTACCTTCACGGACAATGACCTACTACTTGGGACAGCGAGATCACAACCGACCGTTGTACATTTCAGCTATAATCGGGAAGTTTACGCTCTCCGCAGTATTGGTGGATCCAGGAGCATCAATCAATATAATGAGTCTTCGAACACTAGCATACTTGGAAATTGATGCTCGTGAGCTCGAGGCCGACAAAATGTTATTAAGAGGATTCAACCGTAAAGGAGAAAGAGCCCTCGGGTCAATAACGCTACCGATGAAGACCGGTGATTTGGCAAAGACAACCGCAAAATTTCATATAATCGATTCGAAACGTCGTTCAACGCTCTATCGGGCCGACCATGGATACATGAAAACAGGATGGTACCATCATCTCTCGCATCGTTGCATCAAATATTACGATGGAGGGGAACAGGTGCATCAAAGGAGACTTACAACCATTCTCCGTACATGAAATTGGAATCCATGAAGATGCAGCTTATTATGCACCGCCAAAGAAAACAATCTTCTCCGGAGATACCATAACAAATGAAGCAAAGAAAGTTCGAGACAACGAAGAACTCGAAGTTCTAGTCCAACGAGCCACTCACCACTCCCTTCCGCGAGATGGTGAAGGTTTCTCCACAACTCGCATCCGAGGTCGAGGCCGGGACGAGGCCGTGGTAGAGACACTAGGACAATCGGATGGAAGAAACCAACCATCAATGTCGATTGGGATGATAGTTCCGAAGAAGAAAAAGAAATCAAGCAAGAAGCAAGAACAATAAGTCGAAAGAAGCCGCAATACAAGATCTCCCTCGAAGATGAAAAGAACGAAGAATACAAATCAATGTACGAGAAGATTAACCACTACGTACATACTATGACCCTAACTCCGATCCATTCTAATAAGATCGAGGGTATGGAGGTCAAAGAGGTACGTAGTGACGGTGCAAAGCCGATCAAATTCTACCGTGGTGCTTCTTCCTCTAAAACCGAAAATAATGTACAATTCGAAGATGTCACTTCATCGAATTAATGGAATTACCTCTTGAGTGGTACTCTCCCGTGTTCAAAATTTAATTCAACGTGGTTTCTTACCTCGACAATGGACAAAAGGCCAATCACAACATTTTCAAAAGTTATGGAATAACTCCGGCCGTTCTCCCAATTCAAAGTATGGACTCGGATTCTGCACGATAGGGTCGGTTGACGATACCGAATTTTGCTTGGTTGTCACTTGCAAATCCAATGAAAACCGCATGGAAACTACGGACAAACTCGAAGATTTACAAATTGGAGACGCTCCACCGAATTCGAAGAAGAAATCAAATCTATAATAGATGAGTTAACGGAAGTTAACTTGGGTACTAGCGAAGAGCCTAGACCTACCTTTGTTAGCTCCTTACTCAATAAAGAAGACTCCGAAGAAATAATCAAGTTATTAATGGAATTTAAAGACTTTTTTGCTTGGAACTACGATGAAATGCTAGGATTAGCTCCAGAGGTTGTAGTCCATAAGCTAGGAGTGGATCCTACTTCGTTCCAATCGACAAGGTCCCGAAGAATGCGTTTAGAAATCGAACAACAAGTTATAGCCGAAGTTAAAAAGCTAATAGTACGCTAAATTTGTCCGTGAAGAACAATACCCGACTTGGCTAGCCAATGCGGTGCCGCCGTAAAGAAGAATGGTCGTATCGGAATTTGTGTGGACTTCGTAGATTTAAACAAGGCATGTCCAAAAGATGAATTCCTCTACCGATTCCAGAATCGATGATCGATATTGCTTCGACACATGAAATATTCTCATTCATGGATGGATCTTCGTGATACAACCGGATAAAAATGGCTCCGAGAGGATGAAAAGCTTACGAGCATTCGTAACGCCGATCGGAGTATTTTGCTACACAAAGGATGCCATTCGGACCGAAGAACGCAGGAGCAACTTACCAAAGAGCAATGACAAGAATTTTTGATGATCTCATCCACAATCAAGTCGAGTGCTACGTGGACGATGTCGTCATCAAAAGCAAAGTAAAGGAAAACCAATTCGTATGATTTGAGAATTGTTTTCGAACGATTAAGACAATTTAACCTTAAGATGAATCCCTTAAATGCGCCTTCGGCGTCACTCTCCGGAAATTCTTAGGATTCGTTGTCCGACATCGTGGAATCGAAATCGACCCGGAGAAGATTAAAGCCATCTTAGAAATGCCGCCTCCCAAAACCTTAAAACAACTACGATCTTTTCAAGGGAAGTCGGCATATCTTCGACGCTTTATCTCAAACCTCGTCAGTAGGTGTCGGCCTTTCTCGGCACTAGTTAAAAAGGACGCCAAATTTATTTGGGAAGAGAAATGCCGTAAGGCCTTCGAAGACATTAAACAATATTTAATGACACCTCCCCGTCTTAGCAACCCCGAGCCTCGGTGTAGACTCACCGATACTTTACACCGCGGCTTTAGACGACTCTCTCGGAGCCTCGTTAGCCTGTGTCAATGATGAGGGTAAAGAAAATGCTCTTTACTACTTAAGCCGTCGTTTACTCCCGACGGAAGTAAGGTATCCCGCAATTGAAAAGCATTGTTTCGGCCCCGATCTTCGCCGCTCAAAAGCTCGAGCACTACATGCTTTCTCATAAGGTCAACTTGATTTCGAAGTTTAATCCATTGCAATACTTCGATGACTCGTCCAATACTTTCCGGCAGACTTGCCGGATGGTCAATGATATTATTGCAATTCGATATAACTTTCGTGCCTCCGCGTGCCGTAAAGGGACAAGTCTTAGCAGACTTCCTCGCAAAGACACCCTTTGCCGGCCGAATCTCCTCTCAATGACGATCCGCCGGATGAACAAATAATGAGCCTAGAAGACCCCGATGATCGACGTTGGGAATTGTATTTCGACGGAGCATCTTCAAGCACACAAAGACGAAGAATCGCAAGTGATAAGTGCCCTGTGAAGGCAGAATCGGGCTAATCTTTATAACACCGGAGCGGGAATGTTAAGATACTCCTACCACTCGACGTAACCGTGTACAAACAACGAAGCAGAATACGAAGCCCTCATAACGGACCGGAATTAACCATTCAAATGGGGATAACGTACATCAACATCTACGGGGATTCACGCTTAATCATTCAACGGATCGCCGGACAATACAGAATTTTTAAACCAAGACTCGAACAAGTATTTCCGAAGATGCCATACACATGTTGGAACAGATTCCAAATGTGACAATCTACAAAATTCCTAGAAAAAAGAATGCTTTAGCGAGATGCTTTAGCCCGTCTCGCAAAAGAATTTGCATCGTTTGCAAGATGAATCGATGGAAGTGTCAGCTCACCGGACGTCAGGTCCTATCACAGCTCGACATGAACACAATACACAAATCGAAAAGGAAAAAGAATCAGTACAGAAGCAGTGATAGAAAACACGTAAGATCTGGCGACGACCATCGATGGACTACCCGCAAACGAGAGCTACCGGACGATAGGTCGCCGGCCCATCGATCAAGAAAAGAACTCGTCTTACGCATTAATAAACAACACATTATACGAAGGTCTTTTGATCAAATGTGGCTAAGGTGCCTAAGCGGGTCCGAGGCCCGTGAAATTGTTAAAGAGGTGCATTCAGGACTCGTGGCGCTCACCAGCCGGGTCCAAAAATGAAAATGAAAATTAAAAGACTAGGGTACTACCGGCCCTCGATGATGACCGACCGCATGAAAATCGCCAAGAGCCGTCACCAATGCCAAGTGCACGGAGTGAGTTCTACACCAACCTCCAAATGTGCTACACCCGACAATCGCGTCGCGGCCATTCGAATGTCGGGGCACGTATATAGCGGGTCCGATGAACCACCATCTTCAAAAGGACATCATTTCATTCTTGCAGCCTACAGATTACTTTTCCAAGTGCGTGCAGTGAGCCCACTTAGAGAAGTGAAAGCACACCACGTGCTACGGCTTTTCAAGAACCAAGTTGTCTACCGTTTCGGAGTGCCGCGCAGGATCATCTCGTATAATGGGTCAGCATTCGAAGCACACAAATCAACAATTTTGTCGGAGACACGGAATCGACCGGCGATACTCAACAATTTACTACCCAAGAGCAAACGGCCTCGCCGAGGCTTTTAATAAAACTCTCGTTCAAATCTTAAAGAAAACCTTGGACGATAATAAGAGAAATTGGCACGAGAAATTGTTAGAAGCCTTATGGGCCTACCTGGACAACCTTCGAACCCCTACTCAAGCTACACCTTACGCTCCGGTGTATGGGTCCGAGGCAAGTGTTACCTTTAGAGGTTCAGCCTTCCTTCACTCGAATCGCAATTGCAAATAAGATCACGACGAAGAAAACGCCGCATTACGACTCGAAGAATTAGAAAGCTTGAAGGGAAAAGACTTGCAGCCGCAACAGAATTTAGAACTATACCAAGCTAAAATGGTTCAAGCCCACGACAAACCGGTCCGCCCAAGAACCTTCAAAGTTGGTGATTTAGTTCTCGTTCTCAAGAGACCTATTCTTGCACACCGCAAGATAGGAGGAAAATTCGAACCCACTCGGGAAGGACCGTTTGTGGTCGAAGCAAGATACTCGGGAGGTTCCTACCAGCCTAGTGAATTGCCGTGGAGAACGACATATGCTTCCGATCAACGGACGATACTTGAAAAAGTATTACGCTACCTGATGTTTCGAAGGAATGAATTCTTCATCCCTAAGAAACACGGGCAAAGTAATTACTTATGATTGGGTCCGAACTCAAAATAATAAAATATGCTAAAATAAATAAAATCATGATAATAAAGTTTTCCTCGTTTTCTTCTCCAAATCGAGATCTCTTCCCTCATCTTATCCTACTTCATTCCTGTTAAATTTCAAAATATAAGAATAATAAAAAATGTATCTTTAATAAACATTTTCTTAATGTTCTTGTTCTTAGTACAGCCCCTGATCCTTTTCCTTGTCTTTTCGCAGGGAAATGTCGAACGGCGGTTGGTCTTGAACTTTAAGAATGGCGTAAGCCTCGCACTCGATGAAAAGAGGGTGAAAGATGGAGCGATAATCGAGATCGACTCGGATTTCGCACCAGCAGCCTACGATACGAGGAAAGTGACTGGGTCCCGCTAACCGAGAAGAACTACCCGGCGTACAGATGATGAAAGTGGGTGGCCCAAGCCACCAATCCAACAACAAGAAAAGAAAAGCAAACACCGAAGAAGACAAGAAAATGAAGTCCGTAGTCACTACAGCGGAGGGCAGTGCTTGTCGCCGCCGCGCCCGCGAGATTCAAGAAGTTCGGAGGGCTACTCTCAGCGCCCACGCAACGAAGAAATAAGAATCGCCGCATCCGTAAAATGTTAACAAAACTAGCCGCGGACTCAGCGCGACGAGACACTCGCTAATGCCAAGCACTCACATTTCAAGGACACCGGTTCACCGAGAACTCGAAGAAAGGAGGCCAGCTCCTAGAATAACAGAAAGAACCGTGGAAATCTCCGTAAGATCGAAGAAAGAAGGCTACCACGCCACCGGATAGAACCACCAAGCAGTGCATGACCTTGTCGCAGAAGCAACCCCGGGGATGTCCCGACGTGCATCATCCCCGAGGAGCCGAGGTATGCAGGGGAACGTGAAGGGATCGAACCATATATCCCACAATATGTCACAAGGCCTCGCCATCCGCATCATTCCGGAATACGAGCCGGAGAGGATGCGTAATGTTGAAAAGAAAACTTTCGAATACTTCGAGAGAATTAAAGGAAGAAGAATCAACATACTAGAAGGCCTCGAGCTACACACCGACGTATTCTCGGAGTATGAACAACAACAAATCGTGGATCGTATCCGGATCCGAAAAGAATGGGCCGAGCAGCCGCCCGAGGGAAAACACATACTCGAACCCCGGAGATGGATGCCAGTGGAAAGGAAGAATCACAATACAATGCGGATGTCGCTACAACTTTGTCAAGACAGAAAAGGAAACCCACCGGAATACTTCGTCATGGGCAAGTAGACCCGATGCCATTAGTTATCAAGAGAATGGTAAAAAGATTGATAACATGGAGGGTACTCGCCGCCAGTACTGCATACCCAATAGCTGCATTATCAACATCTACAAACAGTGAGACCGCATACCCCCACATATTGATCACCACGACTTCGTCGACCTTCGCACGGCCTCTTTCTTGAATGAGTGCAACATCATGTTCGGATCCGACCTCCGGATAGCAGTGCCCGGTGAGTTCCGAGGGCCAGTAAAGATACCTTTACCGGTGGGTTCCGTCATGATACCGCAAGGTAACGGAGCGTATATCGCAAAGCATTGCATACCGGAGTGCCAGTGGAGCGAATCTCGCTACTTTCGTGAGGATGGACGACAACGAAAATACCTTACCATTTCCAACCGCATCCGTAGCTAGAGAACCTCCGCCTTACGAGCCGTGAGTTACATAGGAAATATCACACCTCCAATGTACATCCAGCTCGGCATCCTCGCCAAGGATGGCTTGGAAGGTGATGTTATCGACCATGTACTTCACTATTCGTACATGGATTTTCGACGGATGATTCTTTTGATGGATCAACAAAGATCATACACAATCCGTTTTGAGTCTACATGGATTGTATGAAATATATTCCGCATCGAGTTGTACGACGTATTTTCAACATGATTGGAATGAAAGTGACCATGTCACGTTTTTGGCCTTCACCTCTTTTGTGCAAATTGATTAGGAAACGCCATTAAAGTTAAATGAACTTCGAACAAAGAACGTAAAAGAAATAAAAACAAAAAAAGAGAATAAAAGAAAACTTTCTAAAAAAAAAATCCGAAAAATGACAAACACCAAGTTCACATGAACATTAAATAAACAACAAAATAAAATTTGAACCATTAAAAGATAAACGAAATCAACACAAATCTCAAATTCAATCTTTCCAAATTCCGAATCAAATTTCAATCTTTTCAAACTTCAAAATCAAATTCCATCCTTCCAAACTTCAAAATCAAATTCTCAATCAAATTCCAAATCCACTCTCGATCAAATTTCAAATTTGATCTTCCCAAATCTCAAATCAAATTCTCAATCAAAATCCAAATCCAATCTCGATCAAGTTTCAAACTTGATCTTTCAAATTTCAAGTCAAATCTTAAATCAAGTTTCAATCGAGTTCAAACTCATCCTTCCAAATCATCAAATTTCAAATTCAATCTTTCCAAATTCCAAATTCAAATTCAATCTCTATCAAATCTCAAATCCGATCTTCTAGATCTCACATCAAAATTCAAAACTTTTGGGTCGAGGATTTTACATCCAAGACTGCACTGCTTTAGGATTCTCTTCCTATTGCACCGAAATACATCAAAATTCAAAACTTTTGGGTCGAGGATTTTACATCCAAGACCGCACCGCTTTAGGATTCTCTTCCTATCTGCACCGAAATACATCAAAATTCAAATCTTTCGGGTCGAGGATTTTACATCCAAGACCGCACCGCTTTAGGATTCTCTTCCTATCGCACCGAAATACATCAAAATTCAAAACTTTTGGGTCGAGGATTTTACATCCAAGACCGCATCGCTTTAGGATTCTCTTCCTATCGCACCGAAATATATCAAATTCAAACCTTTTGGGTCGAGGATTTTACATCCAAGACCGCACCGCCTTAGGATTCTTTTCCTATCGCACCGAAATACATCAAATTCAAACCTTTTGGGCCGAGGATTTTACATCCAAGACCGCACCGCTTTAGGATTCTCTTCCTATCGCACCGAAATACATCAAAATTCAACCTTTTCGGGTCGAGGATTTTACATCCAAGACCGCATCGCTTTAGGATCATTTCCCTATCGCAATGAAATACATCAAAATCAAACTCTCGAGGTTAAGGATTTTACATCCAACACCGCATTGCTCCGAGATTTCTTCTCATCGCAACGATTCAATCTAATCAATTCAATTTTCTTTCGAGGTCAAGATGTTACATCTAAAACCTCAAAATTCCAATTTTCATTTCAAATCAAATCCTTCAAATTAATTTCGACAAACTTCAATCTAAATCGAAACTCCAAACTAAAATTTAAACTCACACATCAAAACATAAATTGAAACGAAATAAAATCTAAGTCGAAATTCCCCGCATCATGTGATTTGGGATTTACCTCCTTTTCCTTTCCCTAGCCGAGAGTTCAAGAATCTCCGGTTCCGGAGATATACTCGACACTCCCCAGCAGAAACTCTTCTACTTCGTCCTAAGTTCGTCACTTGGACATCCGTGTTGGTTTTGTTGATCGCTTCGGTGAACACCAATACGCGCGGTGTGCTCGTCAGCTCACCACACCTATCAGGGGTCCATTTGTCGACCTCATTTTTGATGAGGTCTTCCTTTCTTCTTTTTAGTGCTTAGGATCTAGCCTTAGGCTTTTCCTTCGACTATCTTAGAGGACTAGAATCGGGACCCGCCTTTTAGAAATTCAAACCACTTCTAAACTCCCCGAAAACTCCACAAACTCGACTATAGACCCCTAATCACCTAGAGGGTTGAAATCAAATGTGGAAGTTTAAAGGATGAGTTCCTATGGGACTCTTTGCCTTAGGACCGCCCTCGGCGGCCCGGGTCCGGTGAAGGGGCCGACATACACTACACTTACACACTACATTTCTACACACTTCCTAAAACCACACCCATACCCAACTTGACCTCCCCGACTCATGTAGGTGATTCACATGGATGGTCCTTAACCCCTAAGCCCTCGCTAAGAGGGTTAGGAACAACATAAATGAATGCCTCAAATGAGTCCTTTCATGGCTCATATGGGCTTGAAATGGCTTCATGGCTCAACCAAAATGATTTCACCCCACTCAAATTTACCCAATCTTAAATTTCTCAAATTTTCAATTTTTGACCCCCGGGACCCTACACCTACTAAACCTACCCAAAACCCTTGAAATTACCCAAATTTTTGCAAAATTTCCAAATTACCTAAAATTTTCCAAAATCAATCCCAAACATCTCCAAATCACTCAAATTGATCATCTATATCCAAAAATACCAAAAATTCCAAAAATGCCCCCCAATACCCTCCAAATACCCAAAATACCCTTCTTGGCCTAAAAATCCAAAAATTCAGAAAATTCCCAAAAAATTCCAGAAAATCCCAAATATTCCCAATTTCATTTTGTCCAACTACACCATGGGCCAATTTTGTCAATTTACCCTACTTTTGTCAAAACCCCCAAATCGACTCCATTTTAACCCAAAGTGGACCCAATGTCAAACCAAACCTACCCAATTGACCCCAATTTTGGTCCAATTCAATTCTAAACTTCGATTCAACATTCCCAATACCAATTTAGACCAAATCCAAGTCCAATTTGATTGACATTTGGATCCAATTTCACTTTGAGCCTTAAAGCCCAAATTTGGACCCATGACCCAAACTTAGCCCAAACTAACCCAATTCAACTCCAATTAACCCCAAATCTTTTCTAAACCTTCCTTAACATCCTCATAAACAAAACACTAACATGATTTGCCCAAGATTTTGACCCAAACCCCACTCAAATTCAACCCAAAATCAAAAAGCCCAATTTCGACCTAAACCCAAATCTAACCCAAATAGGCCCAAACCTCAAAATCAAAACCCAACCAAAGCCAAAACCTCTTTGAAACACTCCCATAAACATTTCTTAATATTTATTTTACATCAATTTCAACCCTAGCCCAACATTGGCCCAAGTTAGCCCAATTTGACCTACATTGGCCCATTTACCAAATAAACCCAAATTCAACCCAATTCAAACCCAAACCACCTTAAATCTATTTCAAATTATTCATGAAACATCCCTAAACCAAAACCAACAACTATTTGGCCCAAACTTCTACAAAAATTCCCATCCATGAACACATCCTTAAACTTAAAAGCCCACTTCCCTTAAACCTTCTTAAAAGCCCATTTCCTTCAAAATTCAAAAGCCCAAATCTACCCTAAAGCCCACATGACATCTCCATTTGTCATCCATTTAATTAAATCCATTACCTAAGTCCTAAAATCATCATTGAATTATCCCAAATGAAGCTTCATCCAAATTCCCATCAAATTACCAAAAAATTTCTTAAAACCCTTTTCATGAAACAAATCAACCTTTTCCCAAGCCAAATGAAGCCATGAACAAGCCATTCTCAAGCCACATGAAGCCATGAGGGCTTTGACTTGTCATTAGTCCATTTATGGCAAGAAGAGGGGGTTCTTTCTTAAACCTCCTTTAACCCTTTTTACCTTAATCATGTCACACACTAAACCATGTTTAGCCACCTCATCATGGATGGAGACTTCACCACTCCTTCTAAGCCGACCTAAATGATTCCCTCAGCTCAAAATCGGAGCTTGGAAGGGTGCACCAAGCCCAAAATGGTGGGTTGACCCAAACCAAGCCAAAGTGAGCCTTCTCCCATTCCATTTAAATCAAACTCCTTTACACATGTCAAACCTCAATTGCCTACACTAAACCCCAGCCCCGACCCACCTCGACCAAGATGGTGACCATTGCTCGGCCGGCCGGCCACCGTGCCGCCGGAAAACACCATGGCCGAGAGCTCACATGTGAGCCAACATTGAAATTCTCACTTGCTGAGCCGCCCCATGCCCAATGGTCACCATGGCCGATCTTCTCCTCACCGCAGCAACTCGATCCCAAGCCCTAACTCCTCCGAGAGGCCTTCCACCCTCTCCTATTTAAACTCCACCCCTCTCGGCCATGAGAGGGGCCGAAACAAAAACCTTAAGGAAACTCCGCCAAAATCACCCGCATCACTCTCTACACATAGAGCACCCGATCCCCACCGAATTCCAGACCCCAATTCCTTCTAGTCGAGCCCAATTTCGAGCTCAAACTTTAGCCCAAAAACCAGGACACTTCTCAACAGCGAGCCAATTCCCAAATTGATTGGCTCTACACCTTCACTCGTACCAAGGGAAGGTGTCCACCACCAAAAGCCCCATCTCCGAGCCACCCGGCTGCTCCAGCCTCCAAGCTTTGTGGATCGGGCTTGGTCGAAATCATATCCGTACAATTCACTGCACCGTGAGACTTCATCCGGAGCTTCGCTAGACCCAATCGAAGGTGCAACAACTCTCGGATTGAAGCCACACTTCTCCGAGCCAAGGTATGAGCTAACTCTTCATCCCGAGCTTCGAAGATTCTCTATTTCAAATGCCTTAGTTCCAATGCATGTTAGCCGTATAGATGTGTTCGTCTCTTCGAGACGAATCCATAGAGCATAAGAACATGAAAATCCATCGAGTATCGAGTGAGATATTAGTGGATTTAGTGTGGACGGCTATCTGGGCGAGGACACTTGGGGACGATGAACGGATGCCGTCCATTCAATACACGCGCGGACGAACGGCTCGGACGGCGTCGGACCAGGAAACGGTGCGAGAACCGCGGGGCCCGGCCGCCGACTCGAGTGGCGGCGTCGAACGGGAGCGCGCCGCGCGGTCTTTCGGAGTCGCCGAGGATGCGCCGGCGCCGCGTGGATAAATAGAAAATTAGGGTATTTTCTTATTTATTTAATTCCCTAAACCTCAAAAATCCATATCTTTGTGTAGAAAAATCACAAAAATAAAATAAAAATACCCTCTCGCTCAGCTGAACGAGAGGAGAATAATGTGGAAAAGAAATCATTTAATTTCATTAAGTATTTTATTTTTTATGATTTATTTACTCTCTGCATACATTTAATTCTCCATGCATGTATACAATTCACCATGGCATGAGACCATAGGGCTTTGAAGCCTCCGAACTCGGGAACATTCCCCGAATTTTCCAAGGTCGTAGGCCATCTCTCGTGAAAAGTTATTTATTTTTCAAATGCATGTTGCTCGTTTTGAGTATTTTAATTCCAAAAATTAGCATGTTGTAAAATAAATTCTAGAAATATTTGGTGATGTTCCTTATGACCAGAGAACTCTAGGAAAAATAGGACTTGAGTTAATTCACTCGATTAACCCTAATTGGCTTAAACACCCAAAATAGGTCTTTAATTAATTAGAGTTAACCAGGTATCAAATTGACTTGAAATCAATTCTCCACTGACCTTTAGGATCAGAGGAATCCACCATAAAAATTTGAGGTCAATTGGACTTGGTTAACCCCACTAATTGGGTTAATTAAGCCACTTAGCCATTTTAAACTTTAAAAATTCATAACTTTTAAAATAATTTTCAAAAATTCACCAAATTGGTTTTGGAGCCTCTCTGATATCAGGGGAACCTAAGAAAATTAAAATGTCAATTTTCTAAAAAAGTTGATTTTTAATAATATTTTAATATTTTTAATAATTAAAAAATAATAAAAATCACAAAAATAATAAAATTCACCAAAATGTCACATTTTGAATTTTAATCACTTAGGAACAAATCCCACATTTTTCCTAGGTCTATTTAGTGAGATATTGAATTTTAAAGCCCTAAGGTAATTTTAAAAATTAAAAAATGTATTTTCTAGCATTTTCACTAAAATAATTATAATAAATCATAGAAAAATCAGAAAATTGCAAAATTTGTTTCTCTGGTTTCCTTGATATCAGAGAGATTTTTGAAAAATATAAAATTCATTTTTCAACATTTATTTTATTTTAAAATTAATTAACACTCCAAAACTTAAAATAATTATAATAAAAATAATATAATTCAAAAAAATCACCAAAATTGGTCCAAGTGCTTCTCTGGTCATTAGGAATGTCCCCTAATTTTCTTAAGGACAGAAACTTTCCCTTGGTCATGTTATTAAATTTACTTGAAAATCTCTATTTTCCACCAAAAATAATTATATAAATAAATTAAATACAGAAAAATCACATTTTCTCCTCTCATGTCTTTATTGACATATGAGTGAAGTCACATAAAAATTTCAAGTTCATTTAAGTTCAATTTAGTGAGTTATGAAATTATTAAGCTTAAAGGGTAAAATGGTAATTAAAATCTTTAATCCTTAATTAAAACTTTAGGTTTAATAAAAAGTCAACAAGTAAAATATTTGATCTTAATCTGATTTGGATGATTGAAATTTAAATAATTAAAGGGTAGAAACCCATTAAATAATTTTAAAATGATTAAACTTTAATTAAATAATAGATTAAATTTGGAAGAATAATAAAATTGGAATTATTAAAATAAGGGATCTTTATTAGGAAGAGATTTATTCTTTAATTTAAAAATCCCTAAATTAATTATATCAACTAATACTCAATTTTTAATTAAAATGATAACTCAAATTTAAAATATTAAAAGACTTAATTAAATTATTAAACTCTTTTGAAATTTCAATTAAAATTAAAAATAAAGTAAATTAAAGATAAATTAAATTAAGATTAAATTAAATTTAATAATTAAATTAAATTAAATTTAAACAATTAAATTAAATTAAATTAAACAATTAAATTAAATTAAATTAAATAATTAAATTGAATTAAATTAAATAATTAAATTAAATTAAATTAAAAAATTAAATTAAATTAAATAATTAAATTAAATTAAATTAAATTAAATTAAATTAAATAATTAAATTAAATTAAATCAAATCAAATTAATTAAACATCAAATCAAATTAAATTAAATTAAACTAAATATAAAGCAACTTCAACACTATTCCAAATTTAAACCCTTTAACTTAAATCAAATCATTCGAATACTAATTTACCCTCGAAAGCTTTGATTATTATAACTCCTAAATGGAACATCAAATGAAGTGTTATCTCACTCATAGGATATTCAAATGTCCTAGTTCATCGAGCAAGTTAACAAGACTTGAAAACCTCGGACGATCGATTCATTTATATAATTAAATTCATTTGGACTTAAAACAATCCTAGAAATATTGAAAAGATGTTTAAGATTCTTCTTAAGCACTTCCTCAATATGATAGGATACTTATAAGAACAATTGGATTTAATTGTCCTTTGATGATGAAAATCGTCTTCAAACAAAAACAAAAACACAAAGAACCTAGACGTCATAAGTAAATGACTAGCTATAGGATTAGGAATTTGGTAGAAAACCATAACCTTTCCCTTAGCTTTACCTAGGAACTTGCTTAAATATTCTAATTGAGTTTTAAGTGCAGCTTGGAATGACGGGAAGACCCTCCAGTGTACGCTTTTATTTTATTTTATTGCAATTTACTTTCTTGCAATTTACTTTATTGCAACTCGCGTTTATTTTTCTTGCATGATAAAACAACCGTTGCATGAAAACCCACACCTTTAGGATAGACCCTAAACCGAAACCAAAACTAAGTTAAAAGTCATTGCAAGATAAAATTCACCGCCACAACATTTCAAAATATAAAACAACTCAAAATTTAATCACAAACGTAACACAAAACTACAATTACAACTAAATTAAAACGTCCTGTTGGATGATCGGGAATACCTCGAATGATGTAACCTACGTGTTGCTAACGGGATTTCCCACGGTCTAAATGAAAGTGTGGAACTCATTCAGTTGAGTTTAGCAAATTCATCTGGACTAAGTGAATCCGATAAAAATAATGATGCCGAAGGATGGAACCGTGGGATCTTAACCGGTGTCGTTATAATCAACTTTAAGATTTGTTTTAAATAAAACATAAAAAACACCCGGAAATTAAGATTTTCTCTAAACCAAAACACTTTTCTCAACTCCCGATTTATGATTTCTAAAACTAAACCTCCGCAACAACAAGGAGCTCGGAGCATGGTGGGCAAGCACGACCATCGTCATCGAGAAAACCCGAGTCTACTTCAACAAAACTTTCCTAGAATTAAAACAATCAAGCCATAGGACTTCGAGGTAGCTTCGCCTAGTGCAACATAAATCCTCAACTCTTCGTTAGGCATTTGCATTGCAAATTAAGCCCTAACCGGTCTTAGGATTCCGAGGTAGTCGTCCGATACAACAATAAACCCTCACATCTTCTGAGCTATTTGTTTGATTTTATCATACAAATATAAGCCCTAATTAATTGAAATTGGCAAGATCGAAATATCAAATAAACATTAGGACTTTCCTAAATTCAAGACAAACAATAGGATAGTCGGGAAATTATCGAAGTTCACTTCGAATCAGTTGATTTCTCCTACCTCTCTTCCTTTGGATTCACAAAACAAAATGTTCCAAAATTTGATCCATTCCCTATTGAAATTCCAAAATTCAATCTTTGAAAACCTTAAACTTCGAAATTCTTGAAAGCGAATTATTGATTATTATCGAGAGTTTTCTTAGGTGATTCCCGTCACTTAAGATGTAATTAACTATAGGGGCTTGCCCTTATAGGGAATTTTAAAGAACCTGTGTAATATAAACCCTGTTTCGATACTTTCATATTAAGCAGGGGAATTTGTCGGCTTATAAAATTGGTTCGCAAACCAAACGGATGTCACAAAACTTCTAGTTTATTTGATCGAGCCCCACCATCAAGCAGTGTGTCTATCCTTAGGGATAGATATACGGTTTGTGGTGCGGCGCTCATTTATATAAACTATTTGGGGATGTGAGATCGGTTTAATCTCATATCTTAAAACTTTCAAATTTAAAAATTATTTTCAAAATCAAATATTACTTTCTAAATTATATATATTTAAATTAAATTTAAAATAAAAATTCGCCGCACAACTTCTGTTAGGCGACCACTTTTCAAAATAAAACACACAACCTAAAATATTGCCGACAGACACATCCCTAAACCAAACCCAACATTTATTTAGCATGGCCCTTTGTAAAATTTTTCATCTAAAAGCCCATTTTGAAACATAAAAGCCCATTCTCTTAAACAATTTTTAAAGCCCACCTTTACCAAATTTTAAAAAGCCCAAACCCATCCTAAAGCCCACATTACAATCTCATCTCATCCTCACTCAATTAATATCACTCCCTAGGTACTAAATCCATCATGAAAATCAAACCAAAATGGTATTATGCCAAATCCCATCAAATAACCCCAAAATTTCCAAAAGTTCCTAAAACCCTTTTCCATGAAAATTGACCAAACTCTTGCCAAGCCAAATGTGAGCCATGAAGCCATGTATAAGCCACATGAAGCCATGGATGGTTTGACTTTTCACCAAGCTATTAATGGCAAGGGGAGGGGGGCCTTTTCTAAGATCTCACTAAATATTTTTAACCTTTTTAATGTCTCACCCTAACCCAAAATTAACTTAAACAAAATTGATGTGGACTTCGCCACACATGTGAGCCTGACACACCTGACCTCCTCAGCCCAAAATCAGGCCATGGGGAGATGAACAAAACCCAAAACCATGGCTTGGACCAAATCAAACCAAAATGGACACTCCTCCATGCCACTTTTATCCAGCCCCTTTACACTTGGCAAAACTCAATTGAACCCACAGGAATCAAGCCCTGACTTCCCTGAGCCTGAGGTTGACATGACCCTGGCCGGCCAGCCACCACAGTCGCCGGAAAATGCCATGACCGAAACCTTGGGATGAGCCATAGTTTGGAATTCCCACCTGCTGAGCTGCCCCATGCCCAATGGCCATTGCGAACTGTTCTTCCCTCGCCTCGAGCGACTGATCCAAGCCCCTAACTCCCCCGGGAAGCCATGGCCATGGCTATTTAAGCCAGCCCAACCCCTCTCGGCCAAAAGGTTGGGCCGAACCAAACCTTCACAGAATCCCTCCAAACTCCTCACAAAGCGTCCCCTATCTAAGAGCAATCCA
>JAKZJZ010001621.1:0-26065 GCA_022702705.1 Papilionanthe hookeriana x Papilionanthe teres | reverse complement strand
CAATTTGCTGGCAACAACGTTGATCCTTTCTAATACCTTGATGGATTATCCTAAATTAGCTGATGGTAAAGTTGAAGTTTGAAAAGAACAAGAACGTTTTCAGTGACTGAATATCACGACTGTCTTTGTCAGCTTATTGTTTTGTTCAATTTCGTACTTGTTGTAAGGTGAGACAGAGGAGTTGAAGGACGTCAACATATTTTCGAAACGGTGTATGGGCTTCATCTTTAGCAGTTGCCCTGCCAATATACAGTTTAGTAGGTGATGGTTTAAGAATATAAAGAGCTTGGATGAGCGACATGCCGACAAAAGAACGCAATGACATATTATATGAATATTTTTCAAAGTTTTTGTTTTACTATTGTCGGCATATTTTTAGGTCGTGTTTTATTTTGAAGAGGGGTCGCCTAACAGAAATCTGTCGGCGAATTTTTAATTTAATTAAAATAAATAATTTGAAAAGTAGTATTTGATTTTGAAAAATAATTTTAAATTTGAAGGTTTTAAGATATGAGATTAAACCGATCTCACATCCCAAATAGTTTATATGAACGAGCACCGCACCACTGAGCCAGTGTATCCATCCCTAAGGATAGACACTTGCCTTGATGGTGGGGCTTGATTAAATAAACTAGAAGATTAGTGACATCCGTTTGGTGCGCGAACCAATTTTATAAGCCGACAAGTTTCCACGCTTAATATGAAAACATTAAACGGGGTTTATATTACTCAGGTTCTTTAAATTCCCTATAAGGGCAAGCCACTATAGTTAATTACATCTTAAGTGACGGGAATCACCTAAGAAAACTCTCGATAATAACTGATAATTCGCTCTAAAGAATTTGAAAGTTTAAGGTTTTCAAAGATTGAATTTTGGAATTTCGATAGGGAATGGATCAAATTTTGGAACATTTTGTTTTATGAATCCAAAGGAAGAGAGGTAGGAGAAATCAACGATTCGAAGTGAACTTCGGTAATTTCCGACTATCCTATTGTTTGGCTTGAATTTAGGAAAGTCCTAATGTTTATTTGATATTTCAATCTTGCCAATTTTAATTAATTAGGGCTTATATTTGTATGGTAAAATCAAACAAATAGCCTAGAAGATGTGAGGGTTTATTGTCGTATCGGACGACTACCTCGGAATCCTAAGACCGGTTAGGGCTTAATTTACAATGCAAATGCCTAACGAAGAGTTGAGGGTTTATGTTGCACTAGGCGAAGCTACCTCGAAGTCCTATGGCTTGGTTATTTAATTCTAGAAAAGTTTTGTTGAAGTAGGTTCGAGTTTTCTTGACGACGATGGCACGTCTTGCCCACTATGCTCCAAGCTCCTTGTTGTTGCGGAGGTTTAGTTTTAGAAATCATAAATCGGGAGATGAGAGAAGTGTTTTGGTTTAGAGAAGTCTTAATTTTCCAAGTGTTTTTTTTATATTTTGATTAAAACAAATCTTAAAGTTGATTATAACGACACGGTTAAGATCCCACGGTTCCATCCTTCCGGCATCATTATTTTTATCGGATTCACTTAGTCCGGATGAATTTGCTAAGCTCAGTTGAATGAGTTCCACACTTTCATTTAGACAGTGGGAAATCTCGTTAGCAACACGTAGGTTACATCATCGAGGTATTCTCGATCATCCAACGGGATGTTTTAATTTAGTTGTAATTGTAGTTTTGTGTTACTGTTTGTGATTAAATTTTGAGTTGTTTTATATTTTGAAATGTTGTGGCGGTGAATTTTATCTTGCAATGATTTTTAACTTAATTTTGGTTTCGGTTTTAGGGGCTATCCTAAAGGTGTGGGTTTTCATGCAACGATTGTTTTATCATGCAAGAAAAATAAACGCGGTTGCAATAAAGTAAATTACGATAATGTAAATTGCTTGGAAAATAAATTGCGAGGAAAGTAAATTGCAATAATACAAATGCGTACATGGAGGGTCTTCCGTCATCCAAGTTGCACTTAAAACACGATTAGCATACTTAAGCGAGTTCTAGGTAAAGTGTAAGGGAAAGGTTATGGTTTTCTACCAAATTCCTAATCCTATAGCTAGTCATTTCCTATGACGTATAGGTTCTTTGTGTTTTAGTTTAAGGACGATTTTCTTCATCGAAGAATAATCAAATTCGATTGTTCTTATAAATGTCCTATCATATTGAGGAAGTGCTTAGAAGGATCTTAAACATCTTTTCGATATTTCTAGGATTGTTTTAAGTCAAAATGAATTTAATTATACAAATGAATTAATCGTTCAAGAATTTCAAGTTTTGTTAACTTGCTCGATTAGTTAGGGCGTTTGAATATCCTATGGGTGAAGTGACACTTCATTTAATGTTTTATTTAGGAGTTATAATAACTAAAGCTTTCGAGGGTAAGTTAGTATTCAAATGATTTGGTTTAAGTTAAAGAGTTTAAATTTGGAATAATGTTCAAGTTGCTTTTAAATTTATTTTCTTTCGTTTTAGGTGATGTTATATTTAATTCGATTTAATTTAATTTTAATTGAGTTTTAATTTAATTTAATTTGATTGAGTTTGATTTAATTTGATTTGATGTTTAATTAATTTGATTTGATTTAATTTTAATTTGATTATTTAATTTAATTTAATTCAATTATTTAATTTAATTTATTTAATTTAATTTAATTTGATTTAATTCAATTTTATTTAATTAATTTAATTTATTTAATTTAATTTAAATTAATTTAATTTAATTTAATTGTTTAATTTAATTTAATTTAATTATTTAATCTAATTTAATTTAATTATTAAATTTAATTTAATTTAATTTAATTGTTAAATTTTAATTTAATTTTAATTTAATTTATCTTTAATTTACTTTATTTTTAATTTTAATTAAAATTTTAAAAAGTTTAATAATTTAATTAAGTCTTTTAATATTTTAAATTTGAGTTATCATTTTAATTAAAAATTGAGTATTAATGATATAATTAGTTTAGGGATTTTTTAAATTAAAGAATAAATCTCTTCCTAATAAATATCCCTTATTTTAATAATTCGATTTATTATTCCTCAAATTTAATCTATTATTTAATTAAAGTTTAATCATTTTAAAATTATTTAATGGGTTTCTACCCTTTAATTATTTAAATTTCAATCATCCAAATCAGATTAAGATCAAATATTTTATTTGTTGATTTTTTATTAAACCTAAAGTTTTAATTAAGGGTTAAAAGTTTAATTACCATTTTACCCCTTTAGCTTAATAATTTCATAACTCACTAAATTGAACTCAAATGAACTTGAAATTTTTATGTGACTTCACTCATATGTCAATAAAGACATGAGAGGAGAAAATGTGATTTTTCTGTATTTAATTTATTTATATAATTATTTTTGGTGGAAAATAGAGATTTTCAAGGAAAATTTAATAATATGACCAAGGGAAAGTTTCTGTCCTTAAGAAAATTAGGGGACATTCCTAATGACCAGAGAAGCACTTGAACCAATTTTGGTGATTTTTGAATTATATTATTTTTATTATAATTATTTTGAGTTTTGGAGTGTTAATTAATTTAAAAAATAAAATAAATGTTGAAAAATGGATTTTATATTTTTCAAAAATCTCTCTGATATCAAGGAAACCAGAGAAGCAAATTTTGCAATTTTCTGATTTTTCTATGATTTATTGTAATTATTTTAGTGAAAATGCTAGAAAATACATTTTTTTAATTTTAAAATTACCCTAGGGCTTTAAAATTTAATATCTCACTAAATAGACTTAGGAAAAATATGGGGTTTGTTCCTAAGTGATTAAAATTCAAAATATGACATTTTGGTGAATTTTATTATTTTTGTGATTTTTATTATTTTTTAATTATTAAAATATTAAAATATTATTAAAAATCAACTTTTTTAGAAAATTAAAATTTTAATTTTCTTAGGTTCCCCTGATATCAGAGAGGCTCCAAAACCAATTTAGTGAATTTTTGAAAAGTATTTTAAAAGTTATGAATTTTTAAAGTTTAAAATGGCTAAGTGACTTAATCGACCCAATTAGTGGGGTTAACAGAGTCGATTGACCTCAAATTTTTATGGTGGATTCCTCCGATCCTAAAGGTCAGTGGAGAATTGATTTCAAGTCAATTTGATGCACTAGTTAACTCTAATTAATTAAAGACCTATTTTGAGTGTTTAAGCCGATTAGGGTTGTTTTGAATGAACTAAGCCAAAACCTATTTTTCCTAGGGTTCTCTGGTCATAAGGAACATCACCAAATTTTCCTAGAATTTATTTCACAACATGCTATTTTTTGGAATTAAAATACTCAAAACGGCAACATGCATTTGAAAAATAAATAACTTTTCACGGAGATGGCCTACGACCTTGGAAAATTCGGGGAATGTTCCCGAGTTCGGAGGCTTCGAAAAGCCCTATGGTCTCATGCCATGGTGAATTGTATACATGCATGGAGAATTAAATGTATGCAGAGAGTAAATAAATTATAAAAAATAAAATACTTGATGAAATTAAATGATTTCTTTTCCACATTATTCTCCTACTGTTCATCTGAGCGAGAGGGTATTTTTATTTTATTTTTGTGATTTTTCTACACGAAGATATGGATTTTTAAAGTTTACGATATTTAATAAATACATTAAATACCCTATTTATCTATTTATCCACGCGGCGCCGGCGAGAACATCGGCGGCTCCGAAGGGGTACGTGTCGCGCCGTGATTGGGCGCCGCCATCCGAGTCATCCGTCCGGGCCCCGCGGTTCTCGCACCGTTTCTGGTCCGACGCCATCGAGCCGTTCGTCCGCGCGTGTATCGAATGGACGGCATCCGTTCATCGTCCCCAGTGTTCTCGCCCGAGAGCCGTCCACACTAAATCCCCAAGATCTCACTCGATTCTCGATGGATTTTTACGTTCTTATACTCTATGGATTCGTCTTGAAGAGACGAACACATCTATACGAGCTAACATGCATTGAAACTAAGGCATTTGAAATGGAGAATCTCCGGAAGCTCGGGATGGAGAGTTAGCTCATACCTTAGCTCGGAGAAGTGTGGCTTCGATCGAGAGTTGTTGCACCTTCGATTGGGTCCAGTGAAGCTCCGGATGAAGTCTCTTGGTACGGGGAATTGTACTGGATATGATTTCGACCAAGCCCGATCACAAAGCTTGGAGAGCTGGAGCAAGCTGGGTGGCACTGGAGATGGGGCTTTTGATGGTGGACACCTTCTCTTGGTGCAGTGAAGGTGTAGAGCCAATCAATTTGGGAATTGGCTCGTTGTGGAGAAGTGTCCTGGTTTTGGGTGGAATTTCGACTGCGAAATTGAGCTTACGGAGGAGAAATGGCAGGGGGATTTCACTGGGGATCAAGTGCTCTAAGGATGGAGAAGGGTCTGGAACAATTTTGGCAGAGTTTTGGCAAGGTTTGTGCTTCGCTCTTTCCATGGCCGAGAGGGGTGGAGTTTAAATAGGAGAGGGTGGAGGGCCTCCCAGGGGGAGTTAGGGCTTGGGATCGAGTTGCTGCTGGTGAGGAGAAGATCGGCCATGGTGACCATTAGGCATGGGGCGGCTCGGCCAGTGAGAATTTCAATGTTGGCTCACATGTGAGCTCTCGGCCATGGTGTTTTCCGGCGGCACTGGTGGCGGCCGGCCGAGCGATGGGTCACCATCTTGGTCGGGTGGGTCGGGGACGGGGTTTAGTGTAGGCGATTGGCAAATGCACATGTGTAAAGGCTTTGATTCAAAGTGGAATGGGGGCATGGCTAAATTTGGACCTAAATGGGTCAACCCACCCATTTGGGCTAGGTGCACCACCCGAGGCCTGGTTTTGGTGAGGAAAAAGTGATTTGGCTCGGCATAATCGGTAGGGTCAAGTCACCATCCAAGCACGATTAGGCTTAAGCATGGTTTAGTGGAATCATGGAAGTGGTTAATCACCTTTAGGAATTAAGGAAAGAGCCTCCTCCTTTTGCCCAAAATGGCATGGTGACATGTAAAGAGGCTCTCATGGCTTGCATATGGCTTGTGCATGGCTCCATGGCTCCATTTGGCTTGGGAAAAGGTTTAGTCGATTTCATAAAAAAGGATTTTAGGGATTTTGGATAATTTGGTGGAAATTTGGATGAAGCTTCATTTAGAATTATTTGATGGTTGGTTTAGGACTTAGGGATGATTTTAATTGAAAATATGATGAGGGGAAATGTCATATGGGCTTTGGAAGAATTTTTTGGGGTTTTGGATTTGGTGGAAGTGGGCTTTTAAAATGGTTTAAGGAATGGGCCCTTAAGTTTTGAAAATGAATTTATGGATGGGAATTTTGTAAAGAGGTTGGGCCAAATAATTGTTGGGTTTAGCTCATGGATGTGTCATGAGTGATTTGAAACAAATTGGGGGTGATTTGGATTTGAATTGGGTTGAATTTGGGTTCTTTTGGTGAATGGGCCGATATAGGTCCAAGTGGGCCAAGTTGGGCCGATGTTGAGCTAGGGTTGAAATTGATGTAAAATTAATGTTGAGAAATGTTTATGGGAGTGTTTCAAAGGAGTTTTGACTTTGGTTGGGTTTTGATTTTGGGGTTTGGGTTCATTTGGGTTAGGTTTGGGTTTAGGTCGAAAATAGGCCTTTTAGCTTTGGGTTGAGTTTGAGTGGGGTTTGGGTTCAAATTTTGGGCAAATCATGTTAGGGTTTTGTTTGTGGAAATGTTAAGGAAGATTTAGAAAAGATTTGAGGTTAATTGGAGTTGAATTGGGTTAGTTTGGGCTAAGTTTGGGTCATGGGTCCAATTTGGGCTTTAAGGTCAAAGTGAAATTGGATCCAAATGTCAATCAAATTGGACTTGGATTTGGTCTAAATTGGTATTGGGAATGTTGAATTGAAGTTTAGAATTGAATTGGACCAGAATTTGGGTCAATTGGATAGGTTTGGTTTAACATTGGGTTCACTTTGGGTTAAAATGGGTCGATTTGGGGGTTTTGACAAAAGTAGGGTAAATTGACAAAATTGGCCCATGGTGTAGTTGGACAAAATGAAATTGGGAATATTTAGGATTTTCTGGAATTTTCTGGGAATTTTCTGAATTTTTGGATTTTTAGGCCAAGAAGGGTATTTTGGGTATTTGGAGGGTATTGGGGGGTATTTTTGGAATCTTTGGTATTTTTGGGTATGGATGATCAATTTGAGTGATGTGGAGATGTTTGGGATTGATTTTGGAAAATTTTGGGTAATTTGGAAATTTTGCGAAAATTTGGGTAATTTCGAGGTTTTGGGTAGGTTTAGTAGGTGTAGGGTCTCGGGGTCGAAAATTGAAAATTTGGGAAATTGAAGATTGGGTGAATTTAGGTGGGAAGAAATCATTTTGGTTGAGCCATGAAGCCATTTCAAGCCCATATGAGCCATGAAAGGACTCATTTGAGGCATTCATTATGTTGTTCTCTAACCCTCTTGGCGAGAGCTTAGGGGTTAAGGACCATCCATGTGAATCACCTACATGAGTCGGGAGGTTAAGTTGGGTATGGGTGTGGTTTTAGGAAGTGTGTGGAAATGTAGTGTGTAAGTGTAGTGTAAGTCGGCCCCTCACCGAGACCGAGGCCACGGGGGTAGTCCTAGGCGAAGAGTCTATAGGAACTCATCCTTTAAACTTCACATTTGATTTCGACCCTCACAGGTGATTAGGGGTCTATGGTCGAGTTTGTGGAGTTTGCGGGGAGTTTAGAAGTGGTTTGAATTTCTAAAGGCGGGTCCCGATTCTAGTCCTCTAAGATGGTCGAAGGAAAAGCCTAAGGCTAGATCCTGAAGTACTAAAGAGAGAAGAGAAGACCTCATCAAAAATGAGGTCGACAAATGGACCCCCGATAGGTGTGGTGAGGGTGACGGAGCACACCGCGCGTATTGGTGTTGACCGAAGCGATCAACAAAACCAACACGGATGTCCAGTGACGAACTTAGGACGAAGTAGAAGAGTTTCTGGTGGGGAGTGTCGAGTATATCTCCGGAACCAGGAGATTCTTGAACTCTCGTTCGGGGAAAGGAAAAGGAGGTGAATCCCAAATCACATGATACGGGAGAATTTCGATTTAGATTTTATTTTGTTTCGATTTATGTTTTGATGTGTGAGTTTAGATTTGAGCTTGGAGTTTTTATTTAGATTGAAGTTTTGTCGAAATTAATTTGAGGGATTTGATTTGAAATTAAAATTGGAGTTACGAGGTTTTAGATGTAACATCTCCGACCTCGAAAGAAAATTGAATTGATTAGATTGAATCGTTGCGATGAGAAGAGATCTCGGAGCAAAGTGGTGTTGGATATAAAATCCTTAACCTTAAGAGTTTGATTTTGATGTATTTCATTGCGATAGGGAAATGATCCTAAAACGATACGGTCTCGGATGTAAAATCCTTAACCCGGGAATTCGATTTGATGTATTTCGGTGCAATAGGGAAAGAATCCTAAAGCGATGCGGTCTTGGATGTAAAATCCTTGACCCAAAAGTTTGAATTTGATGTATTTCGGTGCGATAGGAAAAGAATCCTAAAGCGGTGCGAGTCTTGGATGTAAAATCCTCGACCCAAAAGGTTTGAATTTGATGTATTTCGGTGCGGTAGGGAAAGAATCCTAAAGCGAGTGCGGTCTTGGATGTAAAATCCTCGACCCAAAAGTTTGAATTGATGTATTTCGGTGCGATAGGAAAAGAATCCTAAAGCGGTGCGGTCTTGGATGTAAAATCCTCGACCCAAAAGTTTGAATTTGATGTATTTCGGTGCGATAGGAAAAGAATCCTAAAGCGGTGCGGTCTTGGATGTAAAATCCTCGACCAAAAGGTTTGAATTTGATGTATTTCGGTGCGATAGGAAAAGAATCCTAAAGCGGTGCGGTCTTGGATGTAAAATCCTCGACCCAAAGTTTGAATTTGATTTTGATGTATTTCGGTGCGATAGGAAAAGAATCCTAAAGCGGTGCGGTCTTGGATGTAAAATCCTCGACCCGAAATGTTTGAATTTGATGTATTTCGGTGCAGATAGGAAAAGAATCCTAAAGCGGTGCGATCTTGGATGTAAAATCCTCGACCCAAAGTTTGAATTTTGATGTATTTCGGTGCGATAGGAAAAGAATCCTAAAGCGGTGCGGTCTTGGATGTAAAATCCTCGACCCAAAAGGTTTGAATTTGATGTATTTCGGTGCTGATAGGAAAAGAATCCTAAAGCGGTGCGGTCTTGGATGTAAAATCCTCGACCCAAAAGGTTTGAATTTGATGTATTTCAGTGCAATAGGAAAAGAATCCTAAAGCAGTGCAGTCTTGGATGTAAAATCCTCGACCCAAAAGGTTTTGAATTTTGATGTAATTGATATTTGATTCGAGATCTGGAAGAAATTGAATTTAAATTTGATTGAGACTTGAAGCCTGGAAAGATTGAATTCGGAATTTTGGAAATTTGGAAGGATGAGTTTGAACTCGATTGAAATTTGATTTAAGATTTGATTTGAAATTTGGAAGATCGAGTTTGAAACTTGATCGAGATTGGATTTGGAATTTGATTGAGGATTTGATTTGAAATTTGTAAAGATGGAATTTGATTTTGAAGTTTGGAAGGATGGAATTTGAGATTTGTGTTGATTTCGTTTATCTTTTAATGGTTCAAATTTTATTTTATTGTTTATTTAATGTTCATGTGAACTTAGTGTTTGTCATTTTTTAGATTTTTTTTAGAAAGTTTTCTTTTATTCTTTTTTTTTATTTCTTTGCTGTTCTTTGTTCGAAGTTCATTTAACTTTAATGGCGTTTCCTAATCAATTTGCACAAAAGAGGTGAAGGCCGAAAACGTGACATGGTCGCTTTCATTCCGATCATGTTGAAAATACATCATACGACTCGATACGGAATATATTTCATACAATCCATGTAGACTCGAAACGAGTGTGTATGATCTTTGTTGATCCATCGAAAGAATCATCGTCGAAAATCCATGTACGAATAGTGAGGTACATGGTCGATAACATCACCTTCCAAGCCATCCTTGGCGAGGATGCAGTTGGATGTACGTTGGAGGTGTGATATTTCCCATGTAACTCGCGGCTCGTAAGGCGGAGGTTCTCTAGCTGCGGGTGCAGTTGGAAATGGTAAGGTATTTTCTTGTCGTCCATCCTCACGAAAGTAGCGAGATTCGCTCCTTGGCACCCACGGTATGCGATGCTTTGCGATATACGCTCCGTTACCTTGCGGTATCATGACGGAACCACCGGTAAAGGTATCTTCTGCGGCCCTCGGAACTCACCGGGCTTCTTATCCGGAGGTCGGATCCGAACATGATGTTACACTCATTCAAGAAAGAGGCCGGTGCGAAAGGTACGACGAAGTCGTGGTGATCAATATGTGGGGGTATGCGGTCACCTGTTTGTAGATGTTGATAATGCGGCTATTGGGTATGCAATCTGGCTGGCGATGCCCTCCATGTTATCAATCTTTTTACCATTCTCTTGATAGCGATGGCATCGGATCTACTTGCCCGTGACGGAGTATTCCGGTGGGTTTCCCTTCTGTCTTCGGCAAAGTTGTAGCGGCATCCGCATTGTATTGTGATTCTTCCTTTCCACGGCATCCATCTCCGGGGTTCGAGTATGTGTTTTCCCTCGGGCGGCCTGCTCGGCCCATTCTTTTCGGATCCGGATACAATCCACGATTTCTTTGTTGTTCATACTGCGAGAATACGTCGGTGTGTAGCTCGAGGCCTTCAGTATGTTGATTCTTCTTCCTTTAATTCTCTCGAAGTATTCGAAAGTTTTCTTTTCAACATTTTGCATCCTCTCCAGCTCGTATTCCGGAATGATGCGGATGGCGAGGCCTTGTGACATATTGTGGGATATATGGTTCAATCCCTTCACGTTCCACTGCATACCTCGGCTCCTCGGGGATGATGCACAGTCGGGACATCCCCGGGGTTGCTTACCAACAAGGTCATGCCTTCTGTGGTGGTTCTATCCGGTGGCGTGGTAGCCTTCTTTCTTCGATCTTACGGAGATTTCCACAGTTCTTTTGTTATTCTAGGAGGTGGCCTCCTTTCTTCGGGTTCTGGTGAACCGGTGTCCTTGAAGTGTATGTGCTTGGCATTAGCGAGTTGTCTCGTCGCGGTCCGCGGCTAGTTTTGTTAACATCTTACGGATACGGCGATTCTTATTCCTTCGTTGCGTGGGTACGTGAGAGTAGCTCTCCGAACTTCTTGAATCTGCGGGCGCGGCGGCGGCAAGCCTTGCCCTCCGGCTTGTAGCGACTACGGACTTCATTTTCTTGTCTTCTTCGGTGTTTGCTTTTCTTTTCTTGTTGTTGGATTGGTGGCTTGGGCCACCCACTTTCATCAGCTGTACGTCAGGGCGAGTTCTTCTCGGTTACGCGGGACCCGGTCACTTTCCTCGTACTTGTAGGCTGCTCGGTGCGAAATGCGAGTCGATCTCGATTATCGCTCCATCTTTCACCCTCTTTTCATCGAGTGCGAGGCTTACGCCATTCTTAAAGTTCAAGACCAACCGCCCGTTCGACATTTCCCTGCGAAAAGACAAGGAAAAGGATCAGGGGTTGTACTAAGAACAAGAACATTAAGAAAATGTTTATTAAAGATACATTTTTTATTATTCTTATATTTTGAAATTTAACGGGAATGAAGTAGGATAAGATCAGGAAAGAGACTTTGATTTGGAGAAGAAAACGAGGAAAACTTTATTATCATTTATTTATTTATTTTAGCACATTTTATTATTTTTTTGGGTTCGGACCCCGATCATAAGTAATTACTTCGCCGTGTTTCTTAGGGATGAAGAATTCATTCCTTCGAAACATCGGGTAGCGTAATACTTTTTCAAGTATCGTCGCGTTGATCGGAAGCATATGTCGTTCTCCCTGGCAATTCAACTAGGCGGTAGGAACCTCACAGGTATCTTGCTTGACCACGAACGGTCCTTCCCAAGTGGGTTCGAATTTTCCTCTATCTTGCGGTGTGCGAGAATAGGTCTCTTGAGAACGAGAACTAAGTCACCAACTTTGAAGGTTCTTGGGCGGACCGGTTTGTCATGGGCTTGAACCATTTTAGCTTGGTATAGTTCTAAATTCATGTTGCGGCTATGAGTCTTTTCCCTTCGAGGCTTTCTAATTCTTCGAGTCGTAATTCGGCGTTCTCTTCTGTCGTGATCTTGTTTGCAAGCTGCGATTCCGAGTGAAGGAAGGCTGAACCTCTAAAGGTAACAACTGCCTCGGACCCATACACCGGAGCGTAAGGTGTAGCTTGAGTAGGAGTTCGAAGGTTGTCCGGTAGGCCATAAGGCCTCTAACAATTTCTCGTGCCAATTTCTCTTATTATCGTCCGAGGTTTTCTTTAAGATTTGAACGAGAGTTTTATTAAAAGCCTCGGCGAGACCGTTTGCTCTTGGGTAGTAAATTGTCGAGTATCGCCGGTCGATTCCGTGTCTCACGACAAAATTGTTGATTTGTGTGCTTCGAATGCGGCCGTTATACGAGATGATCTGCGCGGCACTCACGAAACGGTAGACAACTTGGTTCTTGAAAAGCTGCGGCACGTGGTGTGCTTTCACTTCTCTAAGTGGGCCTATACGCCTACTTGGAAAAGTAATGCGCCGCAAGAATGAAGCGATGTCCTTTTGAAGATGGTGGTTCTATCGGACCCACTATATACGTGCCCTGACATTCGAATGGCCGCGACGCAATTGTCGGGTGCGGCACATTTGGAGGTTGGTGTAGAACCACTCCGTGCACTTGGCATTGGTGACGGCTCTTGGCGATTTTCATGCGGTCGGTCATCATCGAGGGCCGGTAGTACCTAGTCTTTTAATTTTCATCTTCATCTTTGGACCCGGCGGTGAGCGCCACGGAGTCTGAATGCACCTCTTTAACGATTTCACGGGCCTCGGACCCGCTTAGGCACCTTAGCCGCATTTGATCAAAAGACCTTACGTATAATGTGTTGTTTATTAATGCGTAGGACGAGTTCTTTTCTTGATCGATGGGCTGGCGACCTATCGTCCGGTAGCTTTCATGTTTGCGGGTAGTCCATCAATGGTGTCGCTCGATCTTACGTGTTTTACATCAGCTGCTTGCAGTTGATTCTTTTTCTTTTGCTTGGATTTGTGTATTGTGTCTATGTCGAGTCGTGATAGGACTGACGTCAAGTGAGCCGACACTTCCAGCGATTCATCTTGCAAACGAGCAAATTCTTTTGCGAGACGAGGCTAAAGCATCTGTTAAAGCATTCTCTTTTCTAGGAATTTTGTAGATTGTCACATTTGGAATCTGTTCAACAGTTTGTATGGCATCTTGGAAGTATTGTTCGAGTCTTGGCTTTAGAGTTCATCTTGTCCGCGATCTGTTGAATGATTAGCTTGTGAATCCCGTAGATGTTGATGTACTGTTATCCCCATTTGAATGGTTAATTCCAATCCCGTTATGAGGGCTTCGTGATACCTTCGTTGTTTGTACACGGTTACGTCGAGTGGTAGGAGTATCTTAACATCCCCGCTCCGGTGTTATAAAGATTAGCCCGATTCTGCCTTACCGGGCACTATCACTTGCGATTCTTCGTCTTTGTGTGCTTGAAGATGCTCCGTCGAAATATAATTCCCGACGTCGATCGTCGAGGTCTTCTAAGTTCATTATTTGTTCATCGGC
Source organism: Papilionanthe hookeriana x Papilionanthe teres (assembly GCA_022702705.1). Taxonomy (NCBI): domain Eukaryota; kingdom Viridiplantae; phylum Streptophyta; class Magnoliopsida; order Asparagales; family Orchidaceae; genus Papilionanthe; species Papilionanthe hookeriana x Papilionanthe teres. The sequence continues at coordinate 12,421 of JAKZJZ010001621.1, read as the reverse complement.
GAGATCGTCATTGAGAGGAGATTCGGCGGCGAAAGGGTGTCTTTGCGAGAAGTCTGCTAAGACTTGTCCCTTTACGGCACGCGGAGGCACGAAAGTTATATCGAATTGCGATAATATCATTGACCATCGGCAAGTACGGGAAAGTGTTGGACGAGTCATCGAGTATTGCAATGGATTAAACTTCGAAATCGAGTTGACCTTATGAGAAAGCATGTAGTGCACGAGCTTTTGAGCGGCGAAGATCGGGGCGAAACAATGCTTTTCGATTGCGGGATACCTTACTTCCGTCGGAAGTAAACGACGGCTTAAGTAGTAAAGAGCATTTTCTTTACCCTCATCATTGACACGAGGTTAACGGGGCTCGAGGAGTCATCTAAAGCCGCGGTGTAAAGTATCGGCGGTCTACGAGGCCAGGAGTTGCTAAGACGGGAGGTGTCATTAAATATTGTTTAATGTCTTCGAAGGCCTTCGGCATTTCTCTTCCCGAATAAATTTGGCGTCCTTTTTAGCTAGTGCGAGAAAGGTGACACCTGCTGACGAGGTTTGAGATAAAGCGTCGAAGATATGCCGAACTTCCCTTGAAAAGATCGTAGTTGTTTTAAGGTTTTGGGAGGCGGCATTTCTAAGATGGCTTTAATCTTCTCCGGGTCGATTTCAATTCCACGATGTCGGACAACGAATCCTAAGAATTTCCGGAGGTGACGTCGAAGGCGCATTTTAAGGGATTCATCTTAAGGTTAAATTGTCTTAATCGTTCGAAAACAATTCTCGAATCATACGAGTGGTTTTCCTTTACTTTGCTTTTGATGACGACATCGTCCGTAGCACTCGACTTGATTGTGGATGAGATCATCAAAAATTCTTGTCATTGCTCTTTGGTAGGTTGCTCTGCGTTCTTCGGTCCGAATGGCATCAACTTTGTGTAGCAAAATACTCCGATCGGCGTTCGAATGCTTGTAAGCTTTTCATCTTACGGAGCCATTTTATCTGGTTGTATCACGAAGATCCATCCATGAATGAGAATATTTCATGTGTCGAAGCAATATCGATCATCGGTTACTGGAATCGGTAGAGGGAATTCATCTTTTGGACATGCCTTGTTTAAATCTGCGAAGTCCACACAAATTCGATCGACCATTCTTCTTTACGGTGGCACTACATTGGCTAGCCGAGTCGGGTATTGTTCTTCGCGGACAAATTTAGCGTCTCATTAGCTTTTTAACTTCGGTATGACTTGTTGTTCGATTTCTAGACGCATTCTTCAGGACCTTGTCGTAGGAGCGAAGTAGGATCCACTCCTAGCTTATGGTGCAACCTGCGGAGCTAATCCCGGCATTTCATCGTAGCTCCGAGCAAAACGATCTTTAAATTCCATTAATAACTTGATTATTTCTTCGGAGTCTTCTTTGTTGAGTAAGGAGCTAACAAAGGTAGGTCTAGGCTCTTCGCTAGTACCTAAGTTAACTTAGTTAACTCATCTATTGTAGATTTGATTTCTTCTTCGAATTACGGTGGAGCGTCTCCGATTTGTAAATCTTCGAGTTCGTACGTAGTTTCCATGCGGTTTTCATTGGACTTGCGAGTGACAACCAAGCAAAATTCGGCATCGTCGGCTGACCTGCGTGTGCAGAATCCGAGTCCATACTTTGAATTGGGTGGACGACAGGAGTTATTCCATAACTTTTCAAAATGTTGTGATTGGCCTTTTGTCCAGTTGTCGAGGTAAGAAACCACGTTGAATTAAATTTTGAACACGGGGAGAGTACCACTCGAAAGGTAATTCCATTAATTCGATGAAGTGACATCTTCGAATTGTACATTATTTTCGAGTTTTGGAGGAAGAAGCACCGCGGTAGAATTTGATCGGCTTTGCACCGATCACTACGTACCTCTTTGACCTCCATACCCTCGATCTTATTAGAATGGATCGGAGTTAGGGTCATAGTATGTACGTAGTGGTTAATCTTCTCGTACATTGATTTGTATTCTTCGTTCTTTTCATCTTCGAGGGGATCTTGTATTGCGGCTTCTTTCGACTTATTGTCGTTGCTTCTCGCTTGATTTCTTTTTCTTCTTGAACTATCATCCCGATCAACATTGATGGTTGGTTTCCTCTGTCCGGTTGTCTAGCGTCTCTACCACGACCTCGTCCCCGGCCTCGACCTCGGATGCGAGTTGTGGAGAAACCTTCACCATCTCTCCGGAAGGGAGTGGTGAGTGGCTGGTGGACTAGAACTTCGAGGTTCTTCGTTGTCTCGAACTTTCTTTGCTTCATTTGTTACGGTATCTGCGGAGAAGATTGTTTTCTTTGGCGGTGCATAATAAGCTGCATCTTCATGGATTCCAATCTCATGTACGGAGAATGGTTGTAAGTCGCCTTTGATGCCGTTGTTCCCCTCGTCGTAGTACTTGATGCAACTTGGTGTAGAGATGATGGTACCATCATGTTTTCATGTATCCATGGTCGGCCCGGCAAAGCGTTGAACGACGTTTACGAATCGATTATGTGAAATTTTGCGGTTGTCTTTGCTAAGTCACCGGTCTTCATCGGTAGCGTTATTGACCGAGGGCTCTTTCTCCTTTACGGTTGAATCCTCTTAATAACATTTTGTCGGCCTCGAGCTCGCGAGCATCAATTTCCAAGTATCTTTAGCGTTCGAAGACTCATTATATTGATTGATGCTCCTGGATCCACCAATACTGCGAGAGCGTAAACTTCCCGATTGTAGCGAAATGTACGACGGTCGGTTGTGATCTGGCTGTCCCCAGTAGTAGGTCATTGTCGCAGTGAAGGTAACACCTCGCTTGTTCCTTTAACGAGCGAACCTCATCTAAGGAATCTCCGGCCATTTGAGCTAAGCAAATTTCCGGATCGAAGTAAGGCCTTGATCGGAGCTTCCCTCATCTCCTTTGATAAGATGAGAGCATCGTAAATGCTCGGTTTGGCCGGTAGTTTCCTAAGATGGGCTAGCACGTTGTAGTCACTTTGTTTCCATGCGTCTCGGCTTCTTCTCGAACGGGTATGTCTTCGCTGGGGTTGGTTCTTCTTGAACGACCACACTGCTTTCCTTTGTCTTTTGGACCCATTCTTGGAGGTAGAACTTTTCACTTCTTAGGTTGACTTCGTAATTTCTTCGAATCTAGTGTTGAGTTTGTCGGTGTCTCCTCCTGAATCGGAATGGTAGCTCTTCGGATTATCTTCCAAATGCGAAGGCTCTAACTCTATCGTATGCTGGAGCTCCTCGAAACTCACGGATAGATCCGTTGCTTGTTGAACTCTCGTAGCCTCCTTGATGGATGTCTTCTTCGTCATTTTGATCGTCGAGATCTTGTATGATTTGAGAATTGTTGTTGGTATCGAAATCGACGCCGGATTGTCGCTAGTTACGTAATCGTTAGAAACGATCAAAACGTAGCCAACGCCATCACCCTTATCATTATATGATCCCAGCCGAAGTGAGCGGATAATCATACAAAATCGAGAGGTTCGAGGGATTTCTCCCCGAATCGGAAACAACTATCCTAGGATAAGCGGCCCCTAGTACAGCCTTAGGAATCTCGGTCCCCTCTTCTTCGTCGATTTTCTTCTTCTCTTCGATTGTCTCCTGTCGAGGTGGTTCTTCATCGCAAGTGATAGTACGAAGCAACGGGTCTCGAACTACGAATTGAAGCTCGCACGAAGCGATTCGGATGTTGTCTAAAATCTTCTTCGAAGACCTTGTCCGAGGCGGTAGTCCATCCATCGTTGGTTGCATAGGGATGCTATCGGAATGACGGGATCGGTTGAGATAACATTGACGGAACCTCCTTTGCGGGGTTCCTTCATGTACTCCTTCGGGATTGTTATATTTCCTTTCCGAAGGTTGTCATTGAGCCAACTTTTAAAGGTAATGCGGTCTTCTATCTTGTGCCCGAGCATCAGATGGTAGGGGCAAAAGTTGGGATCACCTTTCTTGTTGACTTCCTGCGAGTCTTTTGGGCTGCAGCGGTGGAAATCTGGAGTTTTCATTAAGCTACGGAACATCTTTGGTGCTTGCTTCATTCTTGAACGGATATTCTGCGCTCGAGCTCCCTCGATGTACGTTGCGGACGAGACGGTTGTTCATCTTGCGGAGACGGCCGATCGATTTGGACCGGGGTTCTTTGGTAATTTTGTTGTGGTTCTTGCGGCGGTTACGGTGGTATTTGCATCGGTTGTTTGCCTTTGTCAATGCTTTGCGACGATCCGGATTTCTTCTCGAAGGTCTTCACAGGCTACTGCTTGTCCGTTTTGTCGGCGAAACTTAATTGCTTCGCCTCTTCTTGCAAGCTTCCGGCCTTGCTTAACAACTTCTCGAAAGTCTTAATAGTGAATCCCTTGAGGAGAAGTCTTTATCGGGCCGTGAATGCTTTTAAGCGAATGCTGGCTGCATGTTGTTCTTGCGGTTGTGGTTCACACTTCATGCTTAAATTTCTCCATCGAAGTATGTAATCCACTAGAGTTTCATTCGGCCTTTGTTTCTCTACCACTAAATCACCCATAGTGATGTGGTGCTGAGCTTCCGGCAAATCGCTTAATGAAGAGGCTCTCTAGCTACGAGAATGTCTTCACGGAACCGTTGGGTAACTCGCATACCGGTCGAAGGCGATCCACGACGGAGACTGCTAGCGAGCTGTCGGAAGAGTAGCGCATCGCTTCCGCCGGCATTGCAACAAGCGGCACGAAAGTGTGCAACATCTTGTCGGGGGTTCCCGGTTCCGTCGAAGGTCTTAAACGAGAGGTGGTACGAAGCCCTTCGGGTATTGGACGGCGTCGAATTCTTCGGATAAGGTCTACCGTCCGAATAGATGTCCGTTCTTCGATTGTGCTAGGGCTTCTCGCACTTTCTTTGCTACGAGTTCTTGATATCCTTTTCGGGGATCATACTTTGTGTTGTATCCTTTTCGATTGGTCATCCCCATGTGACGGATGTAATCTCCTTCCCTCCGTCTACGATGTGAATGACTTACGGGGGTGTCTCTACATGTGGTTGTACTTGACTTTGGAGAGTGGCCGGAGCTATGGCCATCTCTTCCATCCTTTTCGCCATTTGAGCGATCGTGTCGTCCTTTTCTGAAGTCTGTCTCTTCATCGGTTCAGGCTCCTCTCTTCTGCGTGCTGCCGGGAGCACCTTGAGAAGATGATGAAGCTCGTGTCTCGACCATGTTGATTTACGCATATTCGTTGTCCATGAATTCCGATGAGTCGATCTCATCTCCGAACTTTTCTTCTCTTTCTTTTGCGGCCGTCGGATGTCGGTTCTCGGCTTTTCCATGGCATCTTCTAGCGGAGCTTTACGTGTATCTTTGTGGTTGTCATGCGATGGTTGCGGGTCCTTTTCACGAGTCCCTTCATCGCGGTAGCGCTTTCTTCGGATTCGAAGCCTCTGGCGAGACTTTCTCTCTCGAGACTGCTTGTTTCGATCTCAGCTTGCCCCGTAGTGGGACGCCGCACCATCCTTCTAGCGGCGGAAGGTCTAGGACCGGATGGTGCGTTGGCCGAATGTTGGAAGGTGGTATCCTCACTGTCTGTGAAATCACGATACTACGACGGGCGGGCTAGCCTTCATTCTCTTGCTTGGCTTTTCTATCATGACGGCGGGTTCTACTCGGGGCCCGAGACGGGATTTGGCGGCACACGCCATCATCCTTCGTAGAATTTCCGACACGGGGCAATTTTCCTTCTTTGCTAGCTTTTCACCAAAGTTTGCGGTCGAGCGAAACGGCGTAGTTCTAGTTCTTTTCTTGCGAGCTATCGTTGTAGTATGCGAGTATGTGGTAATGCGGCGGCAATCTTTCGAACATTCTCCTCGTCCTCTGCGGCGGAGAGGGGATGGAACATGCTTCCTCCCAAAAGTGGTATGTAGTCGAGGCGGTGGTGTATATTACGAGTAGCGGTGTATATTACGGCAGCTGCGGAATTTCCTCCGGGAAGGCAATCTCGGCGGCTACGGCTTCCACGGCGATCCTTCTATTTCTATTTCTTCTTTGGGTCTTTGTCGGCGACGGAATCTTCGGCTCGGACCCGATTTCGAAGACGGAAGGTCTTACGGAAGATCCGTACCCTCCGCGGTAACGGGTTTACCATAGTTACGGATTTCTTTCCCCTTTGATTTGGCGAAGTCGGGGTAGGTGCGGAAACAGCTAGACCGGTGGGGGTAGTGAGAGCGGTCCTCTGCGGACGGCGGTACTCCTCCTGAGTCGGGACCCTTTGCGGGGGAGGAAACTCTTGGGTCGACTGAGGTTGAACTCGAGCGGTGGTTCCTCGGCTTCGGATACCTTGTTCGTCGGTGCGAAGAGGAGACGTCGGTGACCTTGACGTTCGTGTTTTCGAATCCACTGTCCGAATCGGATGACCCGTTGTCGGGCGGCTCATCCTTATAGACGGCGAAGTCCGGTCCGTTGGTGAAGGAGAAAATCGGTTTCGGGGCTTCCATTTGCGGGGTAGATTCGAGTTGTCGATCCCGAGTTATGCTTCTTTTCTTCGGGACGAAAAGAAAGGAATTGAAAAGTCAGAACTCATTCTTTGTTCATGTATTTATAAAAAAGAATCATTTGTTAAAAGAATCACTTATTAGAGGGTTTGTTTATTTAGAACGGAACGTTCGAAGGTGTAGAGAAGGTAAGGAATCCGATTCGAGAAGGAAAAGAAAGTCTTAAGCAAGACTTCCGACTCGAAGGATCACTCCTAAGCTAACACCTATCGGGGGTCCACCCGCCTCGAAATGAGGTAAAAGGATCTCGGAACCTCTCTGTTTAGGGGTGTCTAACGGTGGCTCCTAAATCAGAGAGAATGTTGGCTATACTTGTTCAAGATAGAAATGAACATAGTATTCCGACGGAAAGAAGGAGTAGTTTGATCCATTAGGGACATGGATACACTACAGATTTTTGAAAGCGGAGTTATTTGATTATAATGGAGAGAGGAATATTCATAGGCGGAGTCGCCGAAATCTGTCGGCATATTTTTAGGTCGTGTTTTATTTTGAAGAGGGGTCGCTAACGAAATCTGTCGGCGAATTTTTAATTTAATTAAAATAAATAATTTGAAAAGTAGTATTTGATTTTGAAAATAATTTTAAATTTGAAGGTTTTAAGATATGAGATTAAGCCGATCTCACATCCCGAATAGTTTATATAAACGAGCACCGCACCACAAGCCGTGTATCCATCCACTAAGGATAGACACCTTGCTTGATGGTGGGGCTTGATTAAATAAACTAGAAGATTAGTGACATCCGTTTGGTGCAACGAACCAATTTTATAAGCTGAAACAAGTTTCCTAGCTTAATATGAAAACATTAAACGGGGTTTATATTACACAGGTTCTTTAAATTCCCTATAAGGGCGAAGCCCACATAGTTAATTACATCTTAAGTGACGGGAATCACCTAAGAAAACTCTCGATAATAACCGATAATTACTGCTCTCGAGAATTTGAAAGTTTAAGGTTTTCGAAGATTGAATTTTGGAATTTCGATAGGGAATGGATCGGAATTTTGGAACATTTTGTTTTATGAATCCAAAGGAAGAGAGGTAGGAGAAATCAGCGATTCGAAGTGAACTTCGGTAATTTCCAGACTATCCTATTGTTTGGCTTGAATTTAGGAAAGTCCTAATGTTTATATGATATTTCGATCTTGCCGATTTTAATTAATTAGGGCTTATATTTGTATGATAAAATCAAACAAATAGCACAGAAGATGTGAGGGTTTATTGTCGTATCGGACGACTACCTCGGAATCCTAAGGCCGGATTAGGGCTTAATTTGCGATGCAAATGCCTAACGAAGAGTTGAGGATTTATGTTGCAGCTAGGCGAAGCTACCTCGAAGTCTATGGCTTGGTTATTTAATTCTAGGAAAGTTTCTTTGAAGTAGGACTCGAAGTTTTCTTGCGATGACGATGGCGTCTTGCCCATGTGCTCCGAGCTCCTTGTTGTTGCGGAGGTTTAGTTTTAGAAGTCATAAATCGGGAGATGAGAGAAGTGTTTTGGTTTAGAGAAGATCTTAATTTTCCGAGTGTTTTTTATGTTTTGATTTAAAACAAATCTTAAAGTTGATTATAACGACACGGTTAAGATCCAGCGGTTCCATCCTTCGGCATCATTATTTTTATCGGATTCACTTAGTCCGGATGAATTTGCTAAACTCGGCTTGAATGAGTTCCACACTTTCATTTAGGCAGTGGGAAATCCAGTTAGCAACACGTAGGTTACATCATCGAGGTATTCCAGATCATCCGACGGGACGTTTTAATTTAGTTGTAATTGTAGTTTTGTGTTACTGTTTGTGATTAAATTTTGAGTTGTTTTATATTTTGAAATGTTGTGGCGGTGAATTTTATCTTGCAATGACTTTTAACTTAATTTTGGTTTTCGGTTTTAGGGACTATCCTAAAGGTGTGGGTTTTCATGCAACGAGTTGTTTTATCGTGCGAGAAAAATAAACGCGGTTGCTGATAAAGTAAATTGCGATAATGTAAATTCTTTGGAAAATAAATTGCGGGAAAGTAAATTGCAATAATACAAATGCGTACATGGAGGGTCTTCCCGTCATTCAAGCTGCACTTAAAACACGATTAGCATACTTAAGCGAGTTCCTAGGTAAGGTAAGGGAAAGGTTATGGTTTTACGCAAATTCCTAATCACATAGCTAGTCGTTTCTATGACGTCTAGGTTCTTTGTGTTTTGGTTTAAGGACGATTTTCTTCATCGAAGAATAATCGAATTCGATTGTTCTTATAAATGTCTATCATATTGAGGAAGTGCTTAAGAAGGATCTTAAACATCTTTTCGATATTTACAGGATTGTTTTAAGTCAAATGAATTTAATTATACGAATGAATTAATCGTTCGAGAATTTCGAGTTTTGTTAACTTGCTCGGTGAACTAGGACGTTTGAATATCATATGGTGAAGTGACACTTCGTTTAATGTTTTATTTAGGAGTTATAATAAGCTAAAGCTTTCGAGGGTAAGTTAGTATTCAAATGATTTGGTTTAAGTTAAAGAATTTAAATTTGGAATAGTGTTGAAGTTGCTTTTAAATTTATTTTCTTTCGTTTTAGGTGATGTTATATTTAATTCGATTTAATTTAATTTTAATTGAGTTTTAATTTAATTTAATTTGATTGAGTTTGATTTAATTTGATTTGATGTTTAATTAATTTGATTTGATTTAATTTTAATTTGATTATTTAATTTAATTTAATTCAATTATTTAATTTAATTTATTTAATTTAATTTAATTTGATTTAATTCGATTTTATTTAATTAATTTAATTTATTTAATTTAATTTAAATTAATTTAATCTAATTTAATTGTTTAATTTAATTTAATTTAATTATTTAATCTAATTTAATTTAATTATTAAATTTAATTTAATTTAATTTAATTGTTAAATTTTAATTTAATTTTAATTTAATTTATCTTTAATTTACTTTATTTTTAATTTTAATTAAAATTTTAAAAGAGTTTAATAATTTAATTAAGTCTTTTAATATTTTAAATTTGAGTTATCATTTTAATTAAAAATTGAGTATTAATGATATAATTAGTTTAGGGATTTTTAAATTAAAGAATAAATCTCTTCTAATAAATATCCCTTATTTTAATAATTCCGATTTATTATTCCTCAAATTTAATCTATTATTTAATTAAAGTTTAATCATTTTAAAATTATTTAATGGGTTTCTACCCTTTAATTATTTAAATTTCAATCATCCAAATCAGATTAAGATCAAATATTTTACTTGTTGATTTTTTATTAAACCTAAAGTTTTAATTAAGGGTTAAAAGTTTAATTACCATTTTACCCTTTAGCTTAATAATTTCATAACTCACTAAATTGAACTCAAATGAACTTGAAATTTTTATGTGACTTCACTCATATGTCAATAAAGACATGAGAGGAGAAAATGTGATTTTTCTGTATTTAATTTATTTATATAATTATTTTTGGTGGAAAATAGAGATTTTCAAGGAAAATTTAATAATATGACCAAGGGAAAGTTTCTGTCCTTAAGAAAATTAGGGGACATTCCTAATGACCAGAGAAGCACTTGGACCAATTTTGGTGATTTTTTGAATTATATTATTTTTATTATAATTATTTTGAGTTTTGGAGTGTTAATTAATTTAAAAATAAAATAAATGTTGAAAAATGGATTTTATATTTTTCAAAAATCTCTCTGATATCAAGGAAACCAGAGAAGCAAATTTTGCAATTTTCTGATTTTTTTATGATTTATTGTAATTATTTTAGTGAAAATGCTAGAAAATACATTTTTTAATTTTAAAATTACCCTAGGGCTTTAAAATTTAATATCTCACTAAATAGACTTAGGAAAAATATGGGGTTTGTTCCTAAGTGATTAAAATTCAAAATATGACATTTTGGTGAATTTTATTATTTTTGTGATTTTTATTATTTTTTAATTATTAAAATATTAAAATATTATTAAAAATCAACTTTTTAGAAAATTGAAATTTTAATTTTCCTAGGTTTCCCTAATATCAGAGAGGCTCCAAAACCAATTTGGTGAATTTTTGAAAAGTATTTTAAAAGTTATGAATTTTTAAAGTTTAAAATGGCTAAGTGGCTTAATCGGCCCGATTAGTGGGGTTAACCAAGTCCAGATTGACCTCAAATTTTTATGATGGATTCCTCTGATCCTAAAGGTCAGTGGAGAATTGATTTCAAGTCAATTTGATGCCTGGTTAACTCTAATTAATTGAAGACCTATTTTGAGTGTTTAAGCCAATTAGGGTTGTTTTGAATGAACTAAGCCAAAACCTATTTTCCTAGGGTTCTCTGGTCATAAGGAACATCACCAAATTTTCCTAGAATTTATTTCACAACATGCTATTTTTTGGAATTAAAATACTCGAAAACGACAACATGCATTTGAAAAATAAATAACTTTTCACGAGAGATGGCCTCGACCTTGGAAAATTCGGGGAATGTTCCCAGAGTTCGGAAGGCTTAAGCCTCTATGGTCTCGTACCATGGTGAATTGTATACATGCATGGAGAATTAAATGTATGCGGAGAGTAAATAAATTATAAAAAATAAAATACTTGATGAAATTAAATGATTTCTTTTCCACATTATTCTCCTGCGATTCCTTTGAAGCGAGAGGGTACTTTTATTTTATTTTTATGATTTTTCTACACAGAGATATGAATTTTTGAAGTTTAGGGATATTAAATAAATACAGAAAATACCCTATTTATCTATTTATCCACGCGGCGCCGGCGAAACATCGGCGACTCCGAAGGGTGCGTGTCGCGGCGCGTGATTGGGCGCCGCCATCGAGTCGGCCGGCCCGGGCCCGCGGTTCTCGCACCGTTTCTGGTCGAGCGCCATCGAGCCGTTCGTCAGCGCGTGTATCGAATGGACGGCATCAGTTCATCGTCCCCGAGTGTTCTCGCCGAGAGCCGTCCACACTAAATCCACTAAGATCTCACTCGATTCTCGATGGATTTTTACGTTCTTATACTACATGGATTCGTCTTGAAGAGACGAACACATCTATACGGCTAACATGCATTGAAACTAAGGCATTTGAAATGGAGAATCTCCGGAAGCTCGGGATGGAGAGTTAGCTCGTACCTTAGCTCGAGAGAAGTGTGGCTTCAATCGAGAGTTGTTGCACCTTCGATTGGGTCACGTGAGCTCCGAGATGAAGTCTCTTGGTACAGGGAATTGTACGGATATGATTTCGACCAAGCCGATCCACGAAGCTTGGAGAGGTGGAGCAAGCTGGGTGGCTCTGGAGATGGGGCTTTTGATGGTGGACACCTTCCCTTGGTACGAGTGAAGGTGTAGAGCCAATCAATTTGGGGATTGGCTCCGTTGTGGAGAAGTGTCCTGGTTTTGGGTGGAATTTCGGCTACGAAATTGAGCTTACGAGAGGAGAAATGGCGAGGGGATCTCATCTGGGGATCGAGTGCTCTAAGAGTGGAGAAGGGTGCGGAACAATTTTGGCGAGTTTTGGCAAGGTTTGTGCTTCGCTCCCTCCATGGCCGAGAGGGGTGGAGTTTAAATAGAGTAGGGTGGAGGGCCTCCGGGGGAGTTAGGGCTTGGGATCGAGTTGCTGCGAGTGAGGAGAAGATCGGCCATGGTGACCACTTAGGCATGGGGCGGCTCGGCGAGTGAGAATTTCAATGTTGGCTCACATGTGAGCTCTCGGCCATGGTGTTTTCCGGCGGCTCTGGTGGCCGGCCGGCCAGGACGATGGTCACCATCTTGGTCGGGTGGGTCGGGGGTGGAGGTTTAGTGTGAGCGATTGGCGAATGGCCATGTGTAAAGGCTTTGATTCGAAAGTGGAATGGGGGCATGGCTAGATTTGGACCTAAATGGGTCAACCCACCCATTTGGGCTAGGTGCACCACCCGAGGC
>JAKZJZ010001620.1:0-26067 GCA_022702705.1 Papilionanthe hookeriana x Papilionanthe teres | reverse complement strand
TGGACTAGAATTCCGGAGTTCTTCGTTGTCCCGAACTTTCTTTGCTTCATTTGTCATGGTATCTCTGGAGAAGATCGTTTTCTTCGGTGGTGCATAATAAGCTGCATCCTCGTGAATTCCAATTTCATGTACGGAGAATGGTTGTAAGTCACCTTTGATGTACTGTTCCCCTCCGTCGTAGTATTTGATGCACTGATGTAGAGATGATGGTACCATCCTGTTTTCATGTATCCATGGTCGGCCCGAGTAGAGCATTGAACGATGTTTACGAATCAATTATGTGAAATTTTGCGGTTGTCTTTGCTAAGTCACCGGTCTTCATCGATAGCGTTATTGATCCGAGGGCTCTTTCTCCTTTACGGTTGAATCCTCTTAATAACATTTTGTCGGCTTCGAGTTCACGAGCATCAATTTCAAGTATGCTAGCGTTCGAAGATTCATTATATTGATTGATGCTCCTGGATCCACCGATACTGCGGAGAGTGTAAATTTTCCGATTAGTAGCCGAAATGTACAACGGTCGGTTGTGGTCTGCTTGTCCCAAGTAGTAGGTCGTTGTCCAGTGAAGGTAACACCTCGTTGTTCCTTTAACGAGCAAACCTCATCTAAGGAATCTCCCGGCCATTTGAGCTAAGCAAATTTCCGGATCAAGTAAGGCCTTGATCGAGCTTCTCTCATCTCTTTTGATAAGATGAGAGCGTCGTAAATGCTCGGTTGTGTGGTAGTTTCCTAAGATGGGCTAGCACGTTGTAGTCCACTTTGTTTTCATGTGTCTCTGCTTCTTCTCGAATGGGTATTTCTTCGCGGGGGTTGGTTCTTCTCGAACGACCACACGCTTTCCTTTGTCTTTTGGACCCATTCTCGGAGGTAGAACTTTTCCACTTCTTAAATTGACTTCGTAATTTCCTGCGAATCTATTGTTGAGCTTGCCGGTGTCTCTTCTTGAATCGGAATGACGGGCTCTTCCGGATTAGCTTCGAGTACGAAGGCTCTAACTCTATCGTAGTTGGAGCTCCTCGAAACTCGCTGATAGACTCGTTGCTTGTTGAACTCTCGTAGCCTCCTTGATGGATGTCTTCTTCATTATTTTGCTCGTCGAGATTGTGTATGATTTGAGAATTGTCGTTGGTATCGAAATCGATATCCGGATTATCGTTAGTTACGTAATCGTTAGAAACAGTCAAAACGTAGCCAACGCCATCACCCTTATCATTATATGATCCCACCGAAGTGAGCGAGATAATCATACGGAGTCGGAGGTTCGAGGGATTTCTCCCACGAATCGGAAACAACTATCCCAGGATAAGCGGCCCCTAGTCAGCCTTAGGAGCCTCGGTCCTCTCTTCTTCGTCGATTTTCTTCTTCTCTTCGATCGTCTCTGTTGAGGTGGTTCTTCCATCGCGAGTGATAGTACCGGCTTAACGGGTTTCAAACTACGAATTGAAGCTCGCACCGAAGCGGTTTGGATGCTTTGTCTAAAATCTTTTCGAAGACCTCGTCCGAGCGGTAGTCCATCCATCGTCGGTCGTATAGGGATCTATCGGAATGATGGGATCGGTCGAGACAACATTGACGGAACCTCCTTTGCGGGGTTCCTTCATGTACTCCTTCGGGATCGTTATATTCGCTTTCAGAAGGTTGTCATTGAGCCAACTTTTGAAGGTAATGCAATCTTCTATTTTGTGCTCGAAGCATCCGGTGGTAAGGGCGAAAGTTGGGATCACCTTTCTTGTTGACTTCCTCCGGTCTTTTAGGCTGCAGCGTGGAAATCGCGAGTCTTCATCGGACTACGGAACATTTTCGACCTTTGCTTCATTCTTGAACGGATATTCTCTGTTCAAAAGCTCCTTTAATGTACGTTGCGGACGAGGTGGTTGTTCATCTTGCGGAGATGGTGATAGTCTGGGTCGGGGTTGCTTTGGTAATACATTTGTGAGTTGCTTCGCGGTTGTTACGGTGGTATTTGCATCGGTTGCTTGCCTTTGTCGAATTCTTTGCAACGATCCGGATTTCTTTTCGAAAGTCTTCTACGGGCTTTTGTTTGTCCGTCTTGTCGGCGAAACTTAATTGCTTCGCCTCTTCTTGCAAGCTTCCGGCCTTGCTTAACAACTTCTCAAAAGTCTTAATAGTGAATCCCTTGAGGAGAAGTCGTTATCGGACCGTGAATGCTTTTAAGTAGAATGCTGATTGCGTGTTGTTCTTGCGGTTGTGGTTCACACTTCATGCTTAAGTTCCTCCATCGAAGTATGTAATCCACCAAAGTTTCATTCGGCTTTTGTTTCTCTACCACTAAATCACCTATAGTGATGTGGTGCGAGCTCCGGCGAATCGCTTGATGAAGAGGTTCTCTAGCTACGAGAACGTCTTCACCAGAATCATTTGGTAATTCCGCATACCGGTCGAAGGCGATTCTGACGAGGCTGGCGACGAAGCTGTCGGAAGAGTAATGCATCGCTTCCGCCGGCATTGCAACAAGCGGCACGAAAGTGTGCCACATCTTGTCGGGGATTCCGGTTCCGTCGAAGGTCTTGAACGAGAGGTGGTACGAAGCCTTTCGGGTATTGGACGGCGTCGAATTCTTACGGGTAAGGTCTGCCCTTCCGAATGGATGTCCCGCTCTTCGATTGTGCTAAGGCTTCTCGCACTTTCTTTGTTCCACAAGTTCTTGATATCCTTTTCGGGAATCATACTTTGTATTGTATCCTTTTTCGGTGATCATCCTAGTTGACGGACGTAATCTCCTTTCCTCCGTCTGCAATGTGAATGACCTCACGGGGTGTCTCTCTATGTGGTTGTACTTGACTGCGGAGAGTGGCTAGGGCTACGGCCATCTCTTCCATCTTTTCGACATGCTGGGCGATCGTATCATCTTTCTCTTGAGGTCGCCTCCTCATTACTTCGGCTCCTCTCTTCTGCGTGTTGCGGGGAGCACCTTGCGAAGGCGATGAAGCTCGTGTTTCTACCATGTTGATTTACGCGTATTCGTTGTCCATGAATTCCGATGAATCGATCTCGTCCCCGAACTTTTCTTCTCTTTCTTTTGCCGATCGTCGGATATCGGTTCTCGGCTTTTCCATGGCATCTTCTAGCGGGGCTTTACGTGTGTCTTCGTGGTTGTCGTGCGATAGTTGTCGGGTCCCCTTCTCGCGAGTCCCCTTCATCGCGGTAGCACTTTCTTCGATTCGAGTCTCTGGCGAGACTTTCTTTCTCGAGTTTCTTTGTTTCGATCTCAGTTGCCCGGTAGTGGGACGCCATACCATCCTTCCAACGGCGAAGGTCTAGGACCGGATGGTGCGGTGACGAATGCTTGGAAGGTGGTATCCTCCCTAATCTGTAATCCGAGACGACAACGGGCGGACTAGCCTTCATTCTTTTATTTGGCTTTTACGTCATGATGGCGAGGCTCTACTCGGGGCCCGAGACGGGATTTGGCGGCACCCGCCTATCCTTCGTAGAATTTCCGATACTGGGGCGAGTTTTCCTTCTTTCTTGCTTTTACGCAAAGTTTGCGGTCGAGCAAACGGCGTAGTTCTAGTTCTTTTCTTGCGAGCTATCGTTGTAATATGCGAGTTTGTGGTAATATTTGGGATTTTTTGGAATTTTTACGGTAATTTTCGAATTTTTGGATTTTTTGGCTAGGAGGGGTATTTTGGGTATTTGGAGGGTATTGGGAGGTATTTTGGAATTTTTGGTGTTTTTGGGTATGGATGATCAATTTGAGTAATGTGGGAATATTTGGGATTGGTTTTGGAGATTTTTGGGTGATTTAGGTGGTTTTGTAAAATTTGGGTGGTTTCGAGGGTTTGGGTAGGTTGGCGGGTGTAGGGTCCGGGAGTCGAAAATTAAAAATTTGGAAAATGGAAGATTGGGTGAATGTAAGTGGAATGAAATCATTTTTGTTGAGCCATGAAGCCATATCAAGTCCACATGAGCCATGAAGGGACTCATTTGAGGCATCACGTATGTTGTTCCTAACCCTCTTGCTGAGGGCTTAGGGGTTAAGGACCATCCATGTGAACCACCTGCATGAGTCAGGAGGTCAAATTGGGTATGGGTGTGTTTTTAGGAGGTGTGTGAAAGTGTAGTGTGTAGGTGTAGTGTATAAGTGTAGTGTGTGTGTAAGTCAGCCCCTCACGAGCCCGGGCCGCCGGGGCGATCCTAAGGCCGAGGAGTCACATAGGAACTCATCCTTTAAACTTCCACATTTGATTTCGACCCTGCTAGGTGATTAGGGTTCTACGGTCGAGTTTGTGGGGTTTGCGGGGAGTTTAGAAGTGGTTTGAATTTCTAAAAGGTGGGTCCCGATTCTAATCCTCTAAGATAGTCGAAGGAAAAGCTGAGGCTAGATCCTAAGCACTAAAAGAAGAAGAGAAGACCTCATCGAAAATGAGGTCGACAAATGGACCCCGATAGGTGTGGTGGTGACGGAGCACACGCGCGTATTGGTGTTGACCGAAGCGATCAACAAAACCAACACGGATGTCGAGTAACAAACTTAGGATGAAGTAGAAGAATTCCGTGGGGAGTGTCGAGTGCATCTCCGAGGCGGGAGATCCCTGAACTCTCGGCGGGGAAAGGAAAAGGAGGTGAATTCCAGAATCACAAGATCCGGAGAAATTTCGATTTAGATTTTATTTTGTTTCATGTTCGAGTTATGATGTGTGAGTTTAAATTTCGATTTGGAGTTTCGATTTAGATTGAAGTTTGTCGAGATTAATTTGAAGGGATTTGATTTGAAATGAAAATTGGAATTTTGAGGTTTTAGATGTAACACCTTGACCCGAAAAGAAGATCGAATCGATTGGATTGGATCATTACAATGAGGAAAGATCTCGGAGTAATGCGGTATTGGATGTAAAATCCTTAATCCTCGAGAGTTTGATTTTGATGTATTTCATCGCGATAGGAAGAGAATCTAAAGCGATGCGGTATTGGATGTAAAATCCTCGGCCCCAAAGGTTTGATTTTGATGTATTTCGGTGCGATAGGGAAAGAATCCTAAAGCGATGCGAGTCTTGGATGCAAAATCCTCGACCCAAAGGTTTGAATTTGATGTATTTCGGTGCGATAGGGAAAGAATCCTAAAGCGGTGCGGTCTTGGATGTAAAATCCTCGACCCAAAAGGTTGAATTTGATGTATTTCGGTGCGATAGGGAAAGAATCCTAAAGCGATGCGGCCTTGGATGTAAAATCCTCGACCCAAAAGTTTGAATTTGATGTATTTCGGTGCGATAGGAAAGAATCCTAAAGCAGTGCGGTCTTGGATGTAAAATCCTCGACCCAAAAGTTTGAATTTGATGTATTTCGGTGCGATAGGGAAAGAATCCTAAAGCGATGCGGCCTTGGATGTAAAATCCTCGACCCAAAAGTTTGAATTTGATGTATTTCGGTGCGATAGGGAAAGAATCCTAAAGCGAGTGCGGTCTTGGATGTAAAATCCTCGACCCAAAAGGTTGAATTTGATGTATTTCGATGCGATAGGGAAAGAATCCTAAAGCGATGCGGCCTTGGATGTAAAATCCTCGACCCGAAAGTTTGAATTTGATGTATTTCGGTGCGATAGGGAAAGAATCCTAAAGCGGTACGGTCTTGGATGTAAAATCCTCGACCCAAAAGGTTTGAATTTGATGTATTTCGGTGCGATAGGAAAGAATCCTAAAGCGATGCGGCCTTGGATGTAAAATCCTCGACCCGAAAGTTTGAATTTGATGTATTTCGGTGCGATAGGGAAAGAATCCTAAAGCGGTGCGATCTTGGATGTAAAATCCTCGACCCAAAAGTTTGAATTTGATGTATTTCGAGTGCAATAGGGAAAGAATCCTAAAGCGATGCAGCCTTGGATGTAAAATCCTCGACCCAAAGGTTTGAATTTGAATTTTCGATTGAGATTTGATTTAAGATCTGGAAGATCAAATTTGAGATTTGATAGAGATTTGGAATCCGGAAAGATTGAACTTGAATTTGATTGAGATTTGGAATCCGGAAGGATGAGTTTGAACTCGGTTGAAATTTGATTTAAGATTTGATTTGAAATTTGGGAAAGATCACATTTGAAATTTGATTGAGAATTTGATTTAATATTTATGTTGATTTTGTTTATCTTTTAATGATTCAAATTTTATTTTATCGTTTATTTAATGTTCATGTGAATTTGGTGTTTGTCATTTTTTTAGATTTTTTTTTTTTTTTTTTTTAAGGAAAGTTTTCTTTTATTCTCTTTTTTTATTCCTTTTATGTTCTTTGTTAGAAGTTAATTTAAATTTAATGGCGTTTCCCGATCGATTTGCACTGAAAGAGGTGAAGGCGAAAAATGTGACATGGTCACTTTCATTCCAATCATGTAGAAGATACATCATACATCTTGATGCGGAATATATTTCATACAATCCATGTAAACTCGAAACGGATCTGTGTATGATCTTTGTCGATCCATCCGAAGAAGCATACGTCGAAAATCCATGTCCGAATAGTGGGGTACATGAGTCGATAACATCACCTTCCAAGCCATCCTTGGCGAGGATGCCGTATGGATGTACATTGGAGGTGTGATATTTTCCATGTAACTCACAACTCGTAAGGTCGGAGGCTCTCTAGCTCAGGTGCAGTCGGAAATGGTAAGGTGTCTTCTGTCGTCCATCCTTACGAAAGTAGCTGAGATCCGCTTCACTGGTACTCCTGGTATGCAATGCTTAGCGATATACTGCTCCGTTGCCCTTCGGTATCATGACGGAACCTACGGTAAAGGTATCTTCAACGGCCCTCGGAACTCACTGGACCTGCTATCCGGAGGTCGGATCCGAACATGATGTTACACTCGTTCGGGAAAGAGAGCTGTGCGAAAGGTCGACGAAGTCGTGGTGATCTATGTGTGGGGGTATGCGGTCACCTGTTTGTAGATGTTGATAATGCGGTATTGGGTATGCAATCTGTTGCGAGTACCCTCCATGTTATCAATCTCTTTACCATTCTCTTGATGACTAATGGCATCGGATCCACTTGCCCGTGACGGAGTATTCCGGTGGGTTTCCCTTCCTGTCCTCCGCAAAGTTGTATGACATCCACATTGTATTGTGATTCTTCCTTTCCACGGCATCCATCTCGGGGTTCGAGTATGTGTTTTCCCTTAGGCGGCCCGCTCGGCCCATTCTTTTCAAATCCGGATGCGATCCACGATTTCTTCTGTTGTTCATACTACGAGAATACGTACGTATGTAGCTCGAGGCCCTCTAGTATATTGATTCTTCTGCCTTTAATTCTCTCGAAGTATTCGAAGGTTTTCTTTTCGACATTCGCATTCTCTCCGGCTCGTATTCCGGAATGATCGCGGATGGCGAGGCACGGTGACATATTGTGGAATATACGGTTCGATCCCTTCGCGTTCTCCTGCATACCTTGGCTCCTCGGGGATGATGCTGTCGGGACATCCCCGGGGTTGCTTACGCAACAAGGTCATGCATTGCGGTGGTTCTATCCGGTGGCGTGGTAGCCTTCTTTCTTCGATCTTCGGAGATTTCCACGGTTCTTTACGTTATCTAGGAGTGGCCTCCTTTCTTCGAGTTCCTGGTGAGCCGGTGTCCTTGAAGTGTATGCAGCGACATTAGCAAGCTCGTCTCGTCGCGGGTCCGCGGCTAGTTTTGTTAACATCTTACGGATACGGCGATTCTTATTTCTTCGTTGCGTTCTTGTGAGAGTAGCTCTTCGAACTTCTTGAATCTCCGTGGGCGCGGCGTGCAGGCACATCGCCTTGCTGTAGCGGCTACGGACTTCATTTTCTTATCTTCTTCGATGTTTGTCTTTCTTTTCTTGCTTCTTTGGATTGGTGGCTTGGGCCACCCACTTTCATCCTCTGTCCGTCCGGGCGGTTCTTCTCGATCAGCCGGGACCCGGTCACTTTCCTCGTATCGTAGGCTCGTCGGTGCGAAATCCGAGTCGATCTCGATTATCGCTCCATCTTTCACCCTCTTTTCATCGAGTGCGAGGCTTACGCCATTCTTAAAGTTCGAGACCGACCGCCGTTCGACATTTCCTGCGAAAAGACGAGGAAAAGGATCGGGAGTGCATGCTTAAGAACAAGAACATTAAGAAAATGTTTATTAAAGACATTTTTTTATTCTTATATTTTTAAACTTAACGGGAATGAAGTGGGATAAGATCGGGTAAGAGATTTTGATTTGGAAAAGAAAACAAGGAAAATTTTATTATCGGGATTTTATTTATTTTAGCACATTTTATTATTTTTTGGGTTCGGACCCGATCACTAAGTAATTACTTCACTCGTGTTTCTTAGAGGCTGAAGAATTCATTCCTTCGAAACATCGGGTAGCGTAGTACTTTTCGAAGTATCGTCCATTGATCGGAAGCATATGTCTTTCTCCACGGCGATTCACTAGTCGGTAGGAACCTCCCGAGTATCTTGCTTCGACCACGAACGGTCCTTCCCGAGTGGGTTCGAATTTTCCTCCTATCTTGCGGTGTGCGAGAATAGGTCTCTTGAGAACAAGAACTAAGTCACCAACTTTGAAGGTTCTTGGGCGAACCGGTTTGTCATGGGCTTGAACCATCTTAGCTTGGTATAGTTCTAAGTGCATTTGCGGCTGCAAGTCTTTTCCCTTCCGGGCTCTCTAATTCTTCGAGTCGTAATTTGGCGTTCTCTTCGTTGTGATTTTATTTGCAGCTGCAATTCGAGTGAAGGAAGGCTGGACTTCTAAAGGTAACATCTGCCTCGGACCCATACACTGGAGCATAAGGTGTAGCTTGCGTAGGAGTTACGAAGGTTGTCCGGTAGGCCCATAACGCTTCTAACAACTTCTCGTGCCAATTTCTCTTATTGTCGTCCAAGGTTTTCTTTAAAATTTGAACGAGAGTTTTATTAAAAGCCTCGGCGAGGCCGTTTGCTCTTGGGTAGTAAATTGTTGAATATCGCCGGTCGATTCCATGTCTCACGACAAAATTGTTGATTTGCGTGCTTCGAATGCGACCGATTATCCGAGATGATCTCGCGCGGCACCCCGAAACGGTAGACAACTTGGTTCTTAAAAAGCGTAGCACGTGATGTGCTTTCACTTCTACGAGTGGAGCTGCCTCTGCCCACTTGGAAAAGTAATGCTGTAGCCGCAGAGAATGAAGCGATGTCCTTTTGACGACGGTGGTTCTATTGGACCCATTATATCGTGCCCCGACATTCGAATGGTCACGACGCAATTGTCGGATGTAGCACATTTGGAGGTTGGTGTAGAACCGCTCCGTGCACTTGGCATTGGTGACGGCTCTTGGCGATTTTCATGCGGTCGGTCATCATCGAGGGCCGGTAGTACCCTAATCTTTTAATTTTCATTTTCATCTTCGGACTCGGTGGTGAGCGCCGCGAGTCCTGAATGCACCTCCTTAACAATTTCACGGGCCTCGGACCCGCTTAAGCACCTTAGCCACATTTGATCGAAAGACCTTACGTACTGATGTGTTGTTTATTAATGCGTAGGACGAGTTCTTTTCTTGATGCGGTGGGCTAACGACTATCGTCTGTTAGTTTTCCTGTTTGCGGGTAATCTCATCGATGGTATCGCCTGATCTTACGTGTTTTACATCCTTTGTTGCAAGCTGATTCTTTTTCTTTTTCGATTTGCGTATTGTGTCTATGTCGAGCCTGTGATAGGACTTGACGTCAGTGAGCCGACACTTCTGCTGATTCATCTTGCGAAACAGGCAAATTCTTTTGCGAGACGGGCTAAAGCATCTGCTAAAGCATTTTCTTTTAGGAATTTTGTAGATTGTCACATTTGGAATCTGTTCCAACAATTTGTATGGCATCTTTGGAAGTATTGCTCGAGTCTTGGTTTTAAAATTCTATCTTGTCCGGCGATACGTTGAATGATTAACGTGAATCCCCGTAGATGTTGATGTCTGTTATCCCCATTTGAATGGTTAATTCCGGTCCGTTATGAGGGCTTCGTGATACCGCCGTTGTTTGTACATGGTTACGTCAGTGGTAGGAGTATCTTAACATCCCCGCTCCGGTGTTATAAAGATTAGCCGATTCTGCCTTACAGGGCACTTATTACTTGCGATTCTTCGTCTTTGTGCGGCTGAAGATGCTCCGTCGAAATATAATTCCCAACGTCGATCATCGAGGTCTTCTAGGTTCATTATTTGTTCATCCGGCGGATCGTCATTGAGAGGAGATTCTGCCGACAAGGGTGTCTTTGCAAGGAAGTCTGCTAAGACTTGTCCCTTTACGGCACGAAGAGGCACGAAAGTTATATCGAATTGCGATAATATCATTGACCATCCGGCAAGTACGCCGGAAAGCGTTGGACGAGTCATCGAGTATTGCAATGGATTAAACTTCGAGATTAGGTTGACCTTATGAGAAAGCATGTAGTGCACGAGCTTTTGAGCGGCGAAGATCGGGGCCAAACAATGCTTTTCAATTGCGGGATACCTTACTTCCGTCGGAAGCAAACGACGGCTTAGGTAGTAAAGAGCATTTTCTTTACCCTCATCATTGACACAGGTCTAACGAGGCTCGAGAGAGTCGTCTAAAGCCGCGGTGTAAAGTATCGGCGGTCTACACTGAGGCTGAGGCTGCTAGGACGAGGAGGTGTCATTAAATATTGTTTAATGTCCTCGAAGGCCTTCGGCATTTCTCTTCCCGAATAAATTTGGCGTCCTTTTTAACTAGTGCCGAGAAAGGTCGACATCTACCGACGGAGTTTGAGATAAAGCGTCGAAGATATGCCGGCTTCCCTTGAAAAGATCGTAGTTGTTTTAAGGTTTTGGGAGGCGGCATTTCTAAGATAGCTTTAATCTTCTCCGGGTCGATTTCAATTCCACGATGTCGGACGACGAATCCTAAGAATTTCCGGAGAGTGACGCCGAAGGCGCATTTTAAGGGATTCATCTTAAGGTTAAATTGTCTTAATCGTTCGAAAACAATTCTCAAATCATACGAGTGGTTTTCCTTTACTTTGCTTTTGATGACCACATCGTCCACGTAGCATTCGACTTGATTATGGATGAGATCATCAAAAATTCTTGTCATTGCTCTTTGGTAGGTTGCTCCTGCGTTCTTCGATCCGAATGGCATCACCTTGTGTAGCAAAATACTCCGATCGGCGTTCCGAATGCTTGTAAGCTTTTCATCTTACGGAGCCATTTTTATCTGGTTGTATCACGAAGATCCATCCATGAATGAGAATATTTCATGTGTTGAAGCAATGTCGATCATTAATTCTGGGATCGGTAGAGGAATTCATCTTTTGGACATGCCTTGTTTAAATCTCCGAAGTCCACACAAATTCGATCGACCATTCTTCTTTACATTGGGACTACATTAGCTAGCCAAGTTGGGTATTGTTCTTCACGGACAAATTTAGCGTCTATTAACTTTTTAACTTCGGTATGACTTGTTGTTCGATTTCTAGACGCATTCTTACGGGACCTTGTCGTCGGGACGGAAGTAGGATCCACTCCTAGCTTATGGACTGCGACCTCGCGGAGCTAATCACGGCATCTCATCGTAGCTCCAAGCAAAACGAGTCTTTAAATTCCATTAATAACTTGATTATTTCTTCGGAGTCTTCTTTATTGAGTAAGGAGCTAACAAAGGTAGGTCTAGGCTCTTTGTTAGTACCTAAGTTAACTTCCGTTAACTCATCTATTGTAGATTTGATTTCTTCTTCGAATTCTGGTGGAGCGTCTCCAATTTGTAAATCTTCGAGTTCGTCCATAGTTTCCATGCAGTTTTCATTAGATTCGCAGTGACAACCGAAGCAAAATTCGGTATCGTCGGCTCGACCTCTGCGTGCGAATCCGAGACCATGTTTTGAGTTGGGTGGACGGCCGGAATTATTCCATAATTTTTCAAAATGTTGAGATTGACCTTTTGTCCATTTGTCGAGGTAAGAAACCACGTTGAATTAAATTTTGAACACGGGGAGAGTACCACTCGAAAGGTAATTCCATTAATTCGATAAAGTGACATCTTGAATCGTACATTATTTTCGGTTTTGGAGGAAGAAGCACCACGGTAGAATTTGATTGGTTTTGCACCATCGCTACGTACCTCTTTGACCTCCATACCCTCGATCTTATTAGAATGGATCGGGGTCGGGGTCATAGTATGTACATAGTGATTAATCTTCTCGTACATTGATTTGTATTCTTCGTTCTTCTCATCTTCGAGAGGGATTTTGAATTGCGGCTTCTTCTGACTTATTGTCGCTGCTTCTTGTTTGATTTCTTTTTCTTCTTTAGAACTATCTTCCCAATCAACATTGATGGCTGGTTTCCTCCGTCCAGCTCGTCCTAACGTCTCTACCACGGCCTCGTCCCGGCCTCGACCTCGGATGCGAGTTGTGGAGAAACCTTCACCATCTCGCCGGAAGGGAGTGGTGAGTGACTGTTGGACTAGAATTTCAGGTTCTTCGTTGTCCCGAACTTTCTTTGCTTCATTTGTCATGGTATATCTGGAGAAGATCGTTTTCTTCGGTGGTGCATAATAAGCTGCATCCTCGTGAATTCCAATTTCATGTACGGAGAATGGTTGTAAGTCACCTTTGATGCCGTTGTTCCCCTCCGTCGTAGTATTTGATGCAGCGATGTAGAGATGATGGTACCATCTTGTTTTCATGTATCCATGGTCGGCCCGATAGAGCATTGAACGATGTTTCGAATCGATTATGTGAAATTTTGCGGTTGTCTTTGCTAAGTCACCGGTCTTCATCAGTAGCGTTATTGATCCGAGGGCTCTTTCTCCTTTCTGGTTGAATCCTTTTAATAACATTTTGTCGGCTTCGAGTTCACGAGCATCAATTTCCAAGTATGCTAGCGTTCGAAGATTCATTATATTGATTGATGCTCCTGGATCCACCAATACTGCGGAGAGTGTAAATTTTCCGATTGTAATCGAAATGTACAACGGTCGGTTGTGGTCTGCATGTCCCGAGTAGTAGGTCGTTGTCCGTGAAGGTAACACCTCGTTGTTCCTTTAACGAGCGAAACCTCATCTAAGGAATCTCCGGCCATTTGAGCTAAGCAAATTTCCGGATCAAGTAAGGCCTTGATCAGAGCTTCTCTCATCTCTTTTGATAAGATGAGAGCGTCGTAGATGCTCAGTTTGGCTGGTAGTTTCCTAAGATGGGCTAGCACTTTGTAGTCCACTTTGTTTTCATGTGTCTCTGCTTCTTCTCGAATGGGTATTTCTTCCGCCGGGGTTGGTTCTTCCTGAGCAACCACCTGCTTTCCTTTGTCTTTTGAACCCATTCTCGGAGGTAGAACTTTTCCACTTCTTAAATTGACTTCTGTAATTTCCTGCGAATCTATTGTTGAGCTTGCCGGTGTCTCTTCTTGAATCGGAATGACGGGCTCTTCCGGATTAGCTCGAGTACGAAGGCTCTAACTGTCTATCGTGACTGGAGCTCCTCGAAACTCGCAGATAGACTCGTTGCTTGTTGAACTCTCGTAGCCTCCTTGATGGATGTCTTCTTCGTTATTTTGCTCGTCGAGATCGTGTATGATTTGAGAATTGTCGTTGGTATCGAAATCGATATCCGGATTATCGTTAGTTACGTAATCGTTAGAAACGATCAAAACGTAGCCAACGCCATCACCCTTATCATTATATGATCCCACGAAGTGAGCGGATAATCATACGAGTCGGAGGTTCGAGGGATTTCTCCCAGAATCGGAAACAACTATCCTAGGATAAGCGGCCCCTAGTCTAGCCTTAGGAGCCTCGGTCCTCTCTTCTTCGTCAATTTTCTTCTTCTCTTCGATCGTCTCTGTTGAGGTGGTTCTTCTATCGCAAGTGATAGTACCGGCTTAACGGGTTTCAAACTTCGAATTGAAGCTCGCACCGAAGCGGTTTGGATCTTTGTCTAAAATCTTTTCGAAGACCTCGTCCGAGCGGTAGTCCATCCATCGTCGGTCGTATAGGGATCTATCGGAATGATGGGATCGGTCGAGACAACATTGACGGAACCTCCTTTACGGGGTTCCTTCATGTACTCCTTCGGGATCGTTATATTCGCTTTACGAAGGTTGTCATTGAGCGAACTTTTGAAGGTAATGCAATCTTCTATTTTGTGCCCGAAGCATCCGGTGGTAAGGGCAAAGTTGGGATCACCTTTCTTGTTGACTTCCTCCGGTCTTTTAGGCTGCAGCGGTTGGAAATCTGGAGTCTTCATCGGACTTACGGAACATTTTCGGCACTGCTTCATTCTTGAACGGATATTCTCTGTTCAAAAGCTCCTTTAATGTACGTTGCGGACGAGGTGGTTGTTCATACTGCAGAGATGACTGATAGCTGGGTCGGGGTTCTTCGGTAATTCTGTTGTGGTTCTTTGCGGTTGTTACGGTGGTATTTGTATCGGTTGCTTGCCTTTGTCGAACTGCTGCAACGATCCGGATTTCTTTTCGAAAGTCTTTACGGGCTTTTGTTTGTCCGTCTTGTCGGCGAAACTTAATTGCTTCGCCTCTTCTTGCAAGCTTCCGGCCTTGCTTAACAACTTCTCGAAAGTCTTAATAGTGAATCCCTTGAGGAGAAGTGCTTATCGGACCGTGAATGCTTTTAAGTAGAATGCGGACTTGCGTGTTGTTCTTGCGGTTGTGGTTCACACTTCATGCTTAAGTTCCTCCATCGAAGTATGTAATCCACGAAAGTTTCATTCGGCTTTTGTTTCTCTACCACTAAATCACCTATAGTGATGTGGTGCTTGAGCTCCGGCGAATCGCTTGATGAAGAGGTTCTCTAGCTGCGAGAACATCTTCACCGAATCATTTGGTAATCCGCATACCGGTCGAAGGCGATTCCGACGGACTGGCGACGAGCTGTCGGAAGAGTAATGCATCGCTTCCGCCGGCATTGCAACAAGCCGGCACGAAAGTGTGCCACATCTTTGTCGGGGATTCCCGGTTCCGTCGAAGGTCTTGAACGAGAGGTGGTACGAAGCCTTTCGGGTATTGGACAGCGTCGAATTCTTACAGGTAAGGTCTACCCGTCCGAATGGATGTCCCGCTCTTCGATTGTGCTAAGGCTTCTCGCATTTCTTGTTCCACGAGTTCTTGATATCCTTTTCGGGAATCATACTTTGTATTGTATCCTTTTCGGTGATCATCCCGGTTGACGGACGTAATCTCCTTTCCTCCGTCTCTGATGTGAATGACCTGCGGGGGTGTCTCTACATGTGGTTGTACTTGACTGCGGAGAGTGGCTAGGGCTACGGCCATCTCTTCCATCTTTTCGACATACGGGCGATCGTATCATCTTTCTCTTGAAGCCGCCTCCTCATTACTTCGGCTCCTCTCTTTCTGCGAGTCGCGAGAGCACCTTGCGAAGGCGATGAAGCTCGTGTTTCTACCATGTTGATTTACGCGTATTCGGTGTCCATGAATTCCGATGAATCAATCTCGTCCCCGAACTTTTCTTCTCTTTCTTTTGCCGATCGTCGGATATCGGTTCTCGGCTTTTCCATGGCATCTTCTAGCGGGGCTTTCGTGTGTCTTCGTGGTTGTCGTGCGATAGGCTGCCGGGTCCCCTTCTCACGAGTCCCCTTCATCGCGGTAGCACTTTCTTCGGATTCGAGTCTCCTGGCGAGACTTTCTTTCTCGAATTCGTTGTTTCGATCTCAGCTGCCCGGTAGTGGGACGCCATACCATCCTTCTAACGGCGGAAGGTGCTAGGACCGGATGGTGCACGTCGGCCAAATGCTTGGAAGGTGGTATCCTCCCTAATCCGTAATCCGAGACGACAACGGGCGGACTAGCCTTCATTCTTTTATTTGGCTTTTCACGTCATGATGGCGGGCTCACTCGGGGCCCGAGACGGGATTTGAGCGGCACCGCCACATCCTTCGTAGAATTTCCGATACGGGGCGGTTTTCCTTCTTTGCTAACTTTTCTACCAAAGTTTGCGGTCGAGCAAACGGCGTAGTTCTAGTTCTTTTCTTGCGGCTATCGTTGTAATATGCGAGTTTGTGGTAATGTGGCGACAATCTTGCGAATATTTTCTTCACCTTCGCGGCGGAGAGGGGATGAAACCTGCTTCCTCCCAAAGTGGTATGTATTCGGGCGGCGGTGTATATTCGCGGTGTATATCGGCGGTGTATATTCCGGCGATTCCGGAATTTCCTCCAGGAAAGCAATCTCGGCGGCTACGGCTTCTCTAGCGATCCTTCTACTTATGTTTCTTCTTTGGGTCCTTGTTAGTGACGAAATCTTTGAGCTTGGACCCGATTTCGAAAACGGAAGGTCTTACGGGAAGATCCGTACCCTCCACGGTAACGGGTCCATCATAATTACGGATTCCTTTCCCCTTTGATTTGGCAAAAGTCGGGGTAGGTGCGAAACAACTAGACCGGCGGGGGTAGAGATAACGGTCCTTCTATGGACATCGGTACTCCTCTTAGTCGGGATCCTTTGCGAGAGGAGGGAATTCTTGGGTCGACCTAGGGCCGAACTCGAGCGACGGCTCTTCGGCTTCGGATACCTTGTTCATCGGTGCAAAGAGGGAGACGTCGGTGATCTTGACATTTGTGTTTTCAAATCCACTGTCCAAATCGGATGATTCCATTGTCGGGCGGCTCATCCTTATAGACGGCGAAGTCCGGTCCATTGGTGAAAGAGAAAATCGGTTTCGGGGCTTCCATTTCGCGAGGTAGATTACGGTTGTCGGTCCCAGTTATGCTTCTTTTCTTTAGGACGAAAAGAAAGGAATTGAAAAGAGTCCGAACTCATTCTTATCCATGTATTTATAAGAAAGAAACACTTATTAAAAGAATCACTTATTAGAGGGTTTGTTTATTTAGAACGGAGTGTTCGAAAGGTGTAGAGAAGGTAAGGAATCGAATCGGAGTTGGAAAGGAAAAGAGAGTCTTAAGCAAGACTTCTCGACTCGAAGGATCACTCCTAAACTAACACTTATGGGGGTCCGCCCCACCTCGAAATGAGGTAAAAGGATCTCGGAACCTCTCCGTTTAGGGGTGTCTAAGCAGTGGCTCCTAAATCCAGAGAGAATGTTGGTTATACTTGTTCGAGGTAGAAATGAACATAGTACCCCGACGGAAAGAAGGGTAGTTTGATCCATAAGGGATATGGATGCACTACCGATTTTTGAAAGCAGAATTATTTGATTAAAATGGAGAGAGGAATTTTCCCCAGCGGAGTCGCCAGAAGTTGTACGGCTTATTTTTAGGTTGAGTGTATTTTTTTAAAAGGGGTCGCCTACAGAAGTTGTCGGCGAATTTTTAAATTTAATTTAAATATATATATAATTTAGAAAGTAGTA
Organism: Papilionanthe hookeriana x Papilionanthe teres; assembly: GCA_022702705.1. Taxonomy (NCBI): domain Eukaryota; kingdom Viridiplantae; phylum Streptophyta; class Magnoliopsida; order Asparagales; family Orchidaceae; genus Papilionanthe; species Papilionanthe hookeriana x Papilionanthe teres. Next base: position 8,786 of record JAKZJZ010001620.1, on the reverse strand, counting down.
TTTAACTTTGAAAATAATTTTAAATTTGAAGATTTTAAGATATAAAATCAAGTCGATCTCACATCCCGAATAGTTTACATAAACGAGCATCGCACCATAAGCTGTGTATCCATCCCTAAGGATAGACACCTTGCTTGATGGTGGGGCTCGGTTAAATAAACTAGAAGATTTATGACATCCGTTTGGTACTGCGAACCAATTTTATAAGTCGACAAATTCCCTGTTTAATATGAAAACATTAAACGGGGTTTATATTACACAGGTTCTTTAAAATTCCCTATAAAGGCAAGCCCTATAGTTAATTACATCTTAAGTGATGGGAATCACCTAAGAAAACTCTCGATAATAATCGATAATTCTGCTCTCGAGAATTTGAAAGTTTAAGGTTTCGAAAGATTGAATTTTGGAAATTCGATAGGGAATGGATCGAGTTTGGAACATTTTATTTTGGGAATTCAAAGGAAGAAAAGTAGGAGAGATTACGGATTCGAAGTGAACTTCGATAATCTCCGACTATCCTATTGTTTGGCTTGGATTTAGGAAAGTCCTAATGTTTATTTATTGTTTTGATCTTGTCAATTTTAATTAATTAGGGCTTATATTTATATGATAGAATCACACAAATAGCCTGGAAGATATGAGGGTTTATGTCGTATCGGACGACTACCTCGGAGTCCTTAAGACCGATTAGGGCTTAATTTGCAATGCAAATGCCTAACGAAGAGTTGAGGATTTATGTTGCACTAGGCAAACTACCTCGAAGTCCTATGGCTTGGTTATTTAATCCTAAGAATGGTTTAGGCGATGTAGAGTTGTTTTGCTGACGACGATGGCCGTCTTGCCTACCATGCTTCGAGCTCCTTGTTGTTGCGAGAGGTTTAGTTTTAGAAATCATAAATCAGGGGATGAGAAAAGTGTTTTGGTTTAGAGAAGTCTTAATTTCCAAGTGTTTTTTGTATTTTAATTAAAACAAATCTTAAAGTTGATTATAACGACACCGGTTAAGATCCCGCGGTTCCATTCTTCAGGCATCATTATTTTTATCGGATTCACTTAGTCCGGATGAATTTGCTAAACTCAGTTGAATGAGTTCCACACTTTCATTTAGACCGTGGGAAATCCCGTTAGCAACACGTAGGTTACATCATCAGAGGTATTCCGATCATCCAACAAGACGTTTTAATTTAGTTGTAATTGTAGTTTTGTGTTCTGTTTGTGATTAAATTTTGAGTTGTTTTATATTTTGAATGTTGTGGCGGTGAATTTTATCTTGCAATGACTTTTAACTTAGTTTTGGTTTCGGTTTTGGTTTACGTCCTAAAGGTGTAGGTTTCCATGCAAGCTGTTGTTTATCATGCAAGAAAAGTAAGTGCGATGCGATTAAATAAATTGCGATAAGGTAAATTGCAATAAAATAAAAGCGTACTGGAGGGTCTTCCCGTCATTCAAAGCTGCACTTAAAACATGATTAGAACATTTAAGCGAGTTCTAGGTAAAAGCTAAGGTAAGGGTTATGGTTTTCTACGCAAATTCCTAATCCTATGGCTAGTCATTTCCTATGGCGTCTAGGTTCTTGTATTTTAGTTTGAGGACGATTTTCTTCATCGAAGAACAATTAAGTTCAATTGTTCTTATAAATATCCTATCATATTGAGGAAGTGCTTAAGAAGAACCTTAAACATCTTTTCAATATTTTTAGGATTGTTTTAAGTCAAATGAATTTAATTATGTAAATGAATTGATCGTCCAGGAGTTCGAGCTTTGTTATCTTGCTCGATGAACTTAGGACATTTGAATATCCTTATGAGTGAAGTAACACTTTCACTTAACACTCCGTTTAGGAGTTATGACAATAAAAGCTTTTGAGGGTAAATTGATGTTTAAGTGGTTTATGATTTAATTTAATTTCGAGTTAATGATTTTAAGTTTGGAATAGTGTTGAAGTTGTTTTAGATTTATTTTTGAGTTCTTTATGTCTTAGGTGATGTTATTTAATTCAACTTAATTTAATTTAATTTAATTTAATTTAATTTAATTTAATTTAATTCAATTTAGTTTGATTTGATGTTACATTAGATTAATTTGATTTAATTTAATTTTTTTAATTTAATTTAATTTGATTTAATTTAATTTAATTTAATTTAATTTTTAATTTAATTTAATTTAATTTAATTTAATTTTATTTAATTTAATTTAATTTTATTTAATTTTAATTAAAATTTTAAAAGTGTTGACAATTTAATTTTAGTTTAATAATTAAGTCTTTTAATGTTTTAAATTTGCATTATTACTTTAATTAAGAATTAAACATTAATGAAATGATTAATTTAGGGATTTTTTAAATTAAAGAATAAATCTCTTCCTAATAATATCCCTATTTTAATAATTCGATTTTATTATTCTTCCAAATTTAATCAATTATTTAATTAAAGTTTAATCATTTTAAATTGCTTAATGGGTTTCTACCCTTCAATTATTTAAATTTCAATCATCCAAATCAGATTAGGATCAAATATTTTACTTGTTAATTTTTTATTAAGCCTAAAGTTTTAATTTAAGGGTCACAATTTTAATTACCATTTTGCCCTTTAAGCTTTATAATTTCATAACTCACTAAATTGAACTCAAATGAACTTGAAATTTTTATGTGACTTCACTCATATGTCAATAAAGACATGAGAGGAGAAAATGTGATTTTTACTGTATTTAATTTATTTATATAATTATTTTTGGTAGAAAATAGAGATTTCCAAGGAAAATTTAATAACATGACCAAGGGAAAGTTTATGTCCTTAAGAAAAATAGGGGACATTCCTAATGACCAGAGGACCACTTGGATCAATTTTTGTGATTTTTTGAATTATATTTTATTTATTAGAATTATTTTAAGTTACGGAGTATTAATTAATTTAAAAATAAAATAAATGTTGAAAAATGAATTTTATAATTTTTAAAATTCTCTCTGATATCAAGGATTCCGAGAGAACTAAATTTTACAATTTTCTGATTTTTCTTTGATTTATTATAATTATTTTAGTGAAAATGCTAGAAAATACATTTTTTTAATTTTAAAATTATCCTAGAGCTTTAAAAATTAATATCTCACCAAATAGACCTAAGAAAAATATGGGGTTTGTTCCTAAGTGATTAAGATTCAAAATGTGACATTTTGGTGAATTTTATTATTTTTGTGATTTTTATTATTTTTTAATTATTAAAAATATTAAAATAATATTAAAAATCAACTTTTTTAGAAAATTGAAATTTTAATTTTCTTAAATTCCCCTGATATCGAGAGACTCCAAAACCGATTTGGTGAATTTTTGAAAGATATTTTGAAAGTTATGAATTTTTAAAGTTTAAAATGACTAAGTGGCTTAATCAACCCATTCAGTAGGGCTAACCAAGTCCAATTGACCTCAAATTTTTATGTTGGTTTCCTCTGATCCTAAAGGTCAGTGGAGAATTGATTTCAAGTCAATTTGATCTATGGTTAACTCTAATTAATTAGAGGCCTATTTTGAGTGTTTAAGCCGATTAGGGTTGTACGAAATGAACTAACTCAAAACCTATTTTTCCTAGGGTTCTCCGGTCATAAGGAACATCACCAAATTTTCCTAGAATTTATTTCACAACATGCTTATTTATTGGAATTAAAATGCTCGAAAACGGTGACATGGATTTGAAAAATCAATAACTCTTCATAGGGATGGCCTCGACTTTGGAAAATTCGGGGAATGTTCCCAAATTCGGAGGCTTCAAAGCCTCTATGGTCTCATGCCATGGTGAATTGTATACATGCATGGAGAATTAAATGAATGCAGAGAGTAAATAAATCATAAAAAATAAAATACTTGATGAAATTAAATTATTTCTTTTCCACATTATTCTCCTACGTTCACTTGAGCAAGAGGGTATTTTTATTTTATTTTTATGATTTTCCTACACAAAGTTATGAATTTTTGAAGTTTAGGGAATTAAATAAATAGAAAATATCCTTTTTTCTACTTATCCGAGTCGGCGCCGCGTCGACCTCGGCGGCTCCGAAGTGCCGCGTGGCGCGCTCCCATTCGACGCCGCCATCGACTCGGCTGCCCGGGGCCCCGCGGTTCGCGTACCATCTGCCGGTCCGACGCGATCCGAGCCGTCCATCCGATACACGCGCGATCCGACGGTTCTGGTCATCGTCTACGGCGGGTGCGATCCCGTGACCGTCCACACTCTAACCCCAAGAACTCGCTCGATTCTCGATGGATTTTAGTGTTCTTATGCTCTATGGATTCGTCTTGAAGAGACGAACACATCCATACGGTAAACATGCTATGAAATTAAAGCATTTGAAATGGAGAATCTCCGAAGCTCGGGATGAAGAATTGGCTCATACCTTTGCTCGGAGAAGTGTGGCTTCGATGCGAGAGTTGTTGCACCTTCGATTGGGTCCTAGCAAGCTCCGGATGAAGTCTCACGGTACAGTGAATTGTCTAGAGTTGGACTTCCACCAAGGCCGATCACAACCTTTGGAGTCTGGAACAGCTGGGTGGCCTGGAGATGGGGCTTTTACTGGAAAACTTCTTCTCTTGGCCTGGTGAAGGTGTAGGAATAACCAATTTGAGGATTGGTCCACTGTGGAGAAGTGTCCTGGTTTTGGGCTTGGATTTCAACTCTGAAATTGAGCTCGCGAGAGAAGAAATGGCAGGGGGATTTCGGTGGGGATCAAGTGCTCGTGTATGGGGAGTAGTACGGAACAATTTTGGCGAGTTTCCTTAAGGTTTGTTTCAGCACCCTTTCATGGCCGAGAGGTGGGGGGTTTAAATAGGCGAGGTCGGAGGGCCTCCTGGGGGGTTTAATGGTTGGGATCAGTTGCTTAGGTCAAGGGAAGAACAGCCATGCTATCCATTTGGGTTGAGACAAGTCGGCAATGGAGAATTTCAATGTTGGCTCACATGTGAGCTCTCGGCCATGGGGTTTTCCGGCGGCTGGGTGGTGGCCGGCAGGCAGGGTCACCCTCGGGGTCAGGTGGGTCGGGGTGCAGGTGTTTGTGCAAGCAATTGGCAATGGCCATGTGTAAAGGAGATGGCTTGGAATGGAATGGGGAAAAGGCCATTTTGGCTAGGTTTGGGTCAACCCATCCTTTTGGGCTAGGTGCACCACCCAAGGTCCGGTTTTGGGCTGAAAAGAGTCACTTGGGTCAGCTTGCCATGGAGTGGTGAAGTCCCCATCCATGGTGAGGTGGCTAAGCATGGTTTAGTGTGTGACATGCTTAAGGTAAAAAAGGGTTTAAGAAGGATTAGGAAAGGGCCCCCTCTTCTTGCCATAAATGGACAAATGACAAGTCAAAGCCCTCATGGCTTCATGTGGCTTGAGAATGGCTTGTTCATGGCTCCATTTGGCTTGGGAAAAGGTTGACTTGTTTCATGAAAAGGGTTTTAGGAATTTTTTGGTAATTTGATGGAAATTTGTATGGAACTTGATTTGGAATGATTTGATGATGGATTTAGGACTTAGGTATTGAGTTTAATTGAAAGTATGATGAGGGGAAATGTCATGTGGGCTTTAGGATAGATTTTGGGTTCATTGAAATGGTTTTAGATGGGCTTTTAAATGGTTTAGGAAAGTGGGCTTTTGAATTTTAAAAATGGATTTTGGGATGAAATTTTGGTAAAGGCTTGGGCCAAATAATTGTTGAATTTGGTTTAGGGATGTGTCATGAGTGTTTTGAAACAAATTTGAGGTGATTTGGGTTTGAATTGGGTTGGATATGGGCTTTTTGGTAAAGAGGCTAAGGTGGGCCAAAATGGGCTAGCATGGGCCAATGTTGGGCTAGGGTTGAAATTGATGTAAAATTAATGTTGGGAAATGTTTATGGGAGTGTTTCAAAGAGGTTTTGGCTTTGATGGGTTTTGATTTTGGGGTTTGGGCTCATTTGGGTTAGGCTTGGGTTTAGGTCGAAATTGGGCTTTTTGATTTTGGGTTGAATTTGAGTGGGGTTTGGGTCAAAATCTTGGGTAAATCATGTTAGTGTTTTGTTCATGGGGATGTTAAGGAAGGTTTAGAAAAGATTTGGGGTTAATTGGAGTTGAATTGGGTGAGTTTGGGCTAAGTTTGGGTCATGGGTCCAAATTGGGCTTTAAGGCCAAAAGTGAAATTGGATCCAAATGCCAATCAAATTGGGCTTGAATTTGGTCTAGATTGGTATTGGGGATGTTGAATTGAAGTTTAGAATTGAATTGGACCAGAATTTGGGTCAATTGGGTAGGTTTGGTTTGACATTGGGTTCATTTTGGGTTAAAATAGGTCAAATTGGGGGTTTTGACAAAAGTAGGGTAAATTGACAAAATTTGCCCATGGTGTAGTTGAACAAAATGAAATTGGGAATATTTGGGATTTTTTGGAATTTTCTGGTAATTTTCTGAATTTTTGGATTTTTTTGGCTAGGAGGGGTATTTTGGGTATTTGGAGGGTATTGGGAGGTATTTTGGAATTTTTGGTGTTTTTGGGTATGGATGATCAATTTGAGTAATGTGGGAATATTTGGGATTGGTTTTGGAGATTTTTGGGTGATTTAGGTGGTTTTGTAAAATTTGGGTGGTTTCAAGGGTTTTGGGTAGGTTGGCGGGTGTAGGGTCCAGGGGGTCAAAAATTAAAAATTTGGAAAATTGAAGATTGGGTGAATGTAAGTGGAATGAAATCATTTTTGTTGAGCCATGAAGCCATATCAAGTCCACATGAGCCATGAAGGGACTCATTTGAGGCATCCAGAATGTTGTTCCTAACCCTCTTAGCCAAGGGCTTAGGGGTTAAGGACCATCCATGTGAACCACCTGCATGAGTCAGGAGGTCAAATTGGGTATGGGTGTGTTTTTAGGAGGTGTGTGAAAGTGTAGTGTGTAGGTGTAGTGTATAAGTGTAGTGTGTGTGTAAGTCAGCCCCTCACCAAACCAGGCCACCCAGGGCAATCCTAAGGCCAAAGAGTCCTATAGGAACTCATCCTTTAAACTTCCACATTTGATTTCAACCCTCTAGGTGATTAGGGGTCTACAGTCGAGTTTGTGGGGTTTGCGGGGAGTTTAGAAGTGGTTTGAATTTCTAAAAGGTGGGTCCCAATTCTAATCCTCTAAGATAGTCAAAGGAAAAGCCTAAGGCTAGATCCTAAGCACTAAAAGAAGAAGAGAAGACTCATCAAAAATGAGGTCAACACTCTCTTGTTTCCAATTTTTTCAAAGTACTCAAAGGTTTTCTTCTAGACTAACTGCATTTTCTCCAGCTCGTATTCCGGGATTATCTGAAGTCCTCGGTGTCTAGTAACATACTGTGGGATGTATGGCTCAACCCCAGCACGTTCTTCTGCATGTCTCGGCTCCTCGGGGATAGTCTCCGTAGGGACATCCTCCGGGGTTCCTCTCGCAACAAGACTCTTCGGATCCGGTACATATGCTCGGCGTCGAGGTACCGACTCTATTTCTGCTTTTCTTGGTATTTCTTTTATCTGTTCCAACCTTCTTGGAATTGACTTTCTTCTTTCTGGTTCCTGACGGACCAGTCTCCTTGGAGCATTTGCATTAACAGTATCCACTGTCTGTCCATGTTGATCTTCTGCTAACTTGGTCAACATTTTGAGAATGCGACGATTTTTATTTCTTCGCTGGGTAGCAGTGAGAGTAGCTATCCTTACCCCTTGAATTTCTGTGGGTGCGGCGCTGACAAGCCTACCCTCTACTGTGGCAACCACAGACTTAACTTTCTTATCCTCTCCGGTTGCATGCGCGGTGTTTGCTTTCCTTTTCTTATTTCCGGATTGGTGGCTTGGGCCACCCATTTTCATCACTGTCTGGCTGTGAAGTTCTTCTTGATCAACTGGGATCCAATCATTTTCTTCGTATTATAAGCCGGCTGGTGTGAAGTCTGAGTCAATCTCTATCACTGCTCTATCCCTCACCCTCTTTTCATCAAGTGCTAGACTCACGCCATTTCTAAAGTTTAGAACCAACCGCCCGTTTGACATTTCCCTGCAAAAAAAAAACAAGGAAAGGATCAGGGGCTGTACTAAGAACAAGAACAATAAGAAAAAGACTTAAAAATTCTTATTCACTTCTTTTAAATTTAAAGGAAGAAGGAAGAGATGAGAAAATATCAGGAATGAAATGATTTAAAAGGAAAGATTGACATTTTATTATTATGGTTTCCCATGTTTTCTTTTTAACATTTTCGTTGATGAGATTTTTTTTATCATCCATTTTATTTTGTTTTAGGTTCGGACCCAGTCACAAAGTGATTAGTTCACCCGTGTTTCTAGGGGTAAGATTCTATTTTAGAGGCCACCCTTCAAAACATCAGGTTGTGTAATACTTCTTCAAATACCGTCCATTGATTGGAAGCATAGGTCGTTCTCCACGGCAATTCACAAGCTGGTAGGAACCTCCTGAGTAGACTGTCTCGACCACGAATGACCCTTCCCATGTTGGTTCAAATTTACCTCCTATCTTGCGATGTGCAAGAATAGGTCTTCTGAGAACAAGAACTAAGTCACCGACTTTGAAAGTTCTTGGGCGGACCAGTTTACATGGGCCTGGATCATCTTGGCTTGATACAGTTCCAAATTCTGCTGTGCAGAAAGTCTTTTCCCGTCCAAACTTTCCAATTCTTCCAGTCGTAGTCTGGCATTTTCTTCTGTAGTGATTTTTTTTGCAACTGCAATTCGGAGTGACAGAAGCTGAACTTCCAGGGGCAAGACGGCCTCGGACCCGTACACTAAAGCGTAAGGCATAGACGAGTAGGAGTCCTAAAAG
>JAKZJZ010000162.1:0-73094 GCA_022702705.1 Papilionanthe hookeriana x Papilionanthe teres | reverse complement strand
GCACTTTCTCAATATGATAGGATATTTATAAGAACAATTGAATTTGATTATTCTTTGATGAAGAAAATCGTCCTTAAACCAACACACAAAGAACCTAGACGTCATAGGAAATGACTAGCTATAGGATTAGGAATTTGGTAGAAAACCATAACCTTTCCCTTAGCTTTACCTAGGAACTTGCTTAAATATTCTAATTGTGTTTTAAGTGCGGCTTGGGATGACGGGAAGACCCTCCAGGTACGCTTTTATTTTATTGCAATTTACTTTCTTGCAATTTACATTATTACGATTTACTTTATTGTAACTTGCGTTTATTTTTCTTGCATGATAAAACAATCTGTTGCATGAAAACTCACACCTTTAGGATAGCCCCCTAAAGCTGAAACCAAAATTAAATTAAAAGTCATTGCAAGATAAAATTCACCGCCACAACATTTCAAAATATAAAACAACTCGAAAATTTAATCACAAAAACGTAACACAAAACTACGATTGCAACTAAACTAAAACGTCTGTTGGATGATCGGGAATACCTCGGATGATGTAACCTACGTGTTGCTAACGGGATTTCCCACGGTCTAAATGAAAGTGTGGAACTCATTCGGTTGAGTTTAGCAAATTCATCCGGACTAAGTGAATCCGATAAAAATAATGATGCGGAAGGATGGAGCCAGTGGGATCTTAACCGGTGTCGTTATAATCAACTTTAAGATTTGTTTTAAATAAAACATAAAAAACACTTGGAAATTAAGATTTTCTCTAAACCAAAACACTTCTCTCATCCCACGATTTATGATTTCTAAAACTAAACCTCTGCAACAACAAGGAGCTCGGAGCATGGTGGGCAGCATGACCATCGTCATCAGCAAAACCTGAGTCTACATCAGCAAAACTCTTCTTAGAATTAAAACAACAAAGCCATAGGAATTCGAGGTAGCTTGCCTAGTGCAACATAAATCCTCAACTCTTCGTTAGGCATTTGCATTGCAAATTAAGCCCTAACCGGTCTTAGGATTCCGAGGTAGTCGTCCGATACGACAATAAACCCTCACATCTTACTAAATGTTATTTGTTTGATTTTATCATACAAATATAAGCCCTAATTAATTGAAATTGGCAAGATTGAAATATCAAATAAACATCGGGACTTTCCTAAATTCAAGCCAAACGATAGGATAGTCGGGAAATTATCGAAGTTCACTTCGAATCGGTGATTTCTCCTGCCTTTCTTCCTTTGGATTCACAAAACAAAATGTTCTAAAAATTTGATCCATTCCACTATTGAAACTTCAGAATTCAATCTTTGAAAACCTTAAACTTTGAAATTCTTGAGAGCGAGAATCATTGATTATTATCGAGAGTTTTCTTAGGTGATTCCCGTCACTTAAGATGTAATTAACTATAGGGGCTTGCCCTTATAGGGAATTTTAAAGAACCGGAGTAATATAAACCTCTGTTTAATGTTTTCATATTAAGCGGGGAAACTTGTCGGCTTATAAAATTGGTTCGCGGACCAAACGGATGTCACTAATCTTCTAGTTTATTTAATCAAGCCCCACCATCGAGCGATGTGTCTATCCTTAGGGATAGATACACGGTTTGTGGTGCGGTGCTCGTTTATATAAACTATTTGGGATGTGAGGTCGGTTTAATCTCATATCTTAAAACCTTCAAATTTAAAATTATTTTCAAAATCAAATACTACTTTTCAAATTATTTATTTTAATTAAATTAAAAATTCGCCGACAGATTTCTGTTAGGCGACCCCTCTTCAAAATAAAACACGACCTAAAAATAAGCCGCACACATCTACAATTATTTATTAGGATAGAACAATATGCAGCATAAAGTAAATCTAAACTAAATATGCTAGAATAAATTTGACTAAACAAATGTCTAACTAGCATAGCAGGTATCAACATAGAAATATAAAAATGTTCTTCGAGTCTTATAAAGTTGTAACACAAAAAATACACACAATAAATGAGGTTAATTCTTCCATTAACTCATCACATCTCACTAACTTACTTCCAAATTCTAACGGAATCACTACACTAATAAATTAGGTACATTTTAAATGAATTTATATAGCATAATCCCTAAGAGAAGATTATCCCTGATATATTGGCTCCTAGGCACCAATCTCAATTATCATCAAATCCTTTTAATTAAGCACATCTAACAGCTATAAAAATAGTGTCAAATCATGCTCATGTAACTCATTAAATAGGTTCGCGACTCCTATCAATGAAAACAAATTCAGAGAAAGGAAGTAACAAAATCGAGATGGAACTATCACTGTTAAAATTCATGAGGACTCCTATAAAACTACAGTCCGAGTAAGACCCAAGTCGTAGTGGATTAGACAATCCAACTACTACAAGAGAACATACAAGTTTATATATAATAAGAATTTAAGAAATCCCCTCCCTCATGATACATAATGATCAAATTAAATCACTGACAATCCAAACATTACCAATCATCAATCAAACTGAACAATCCATAATAAAGAAAACACAATACAACACTAACAATCATGGCACTCAAACATACTAAATCAAAGCACACTGATAACTATGGGCTGCCTCTCATAAAATGCTTGGTTTAACGTCACCAGCCCGATAAATAAATCTTCCTGGATCAAAATTCCAATTAAGTAATCCTTAATCATTCACCCAATCATTTTTAGATTCAGGGATTCCTACAAAATCCTTAAATTTTAATTTTTTTTAAGCTCTCCCTTTTCAAATTGATTCATATCATTGTTTCTCATATTTCTTTCTAGATACAATATTCCTCTATTGATTTTCTCAACTTGCATATTTATATCATCCTTGAAATTTATCAGAAATGGATCTTTATATGATAATTCAAGATCTCCCAATTTTTGGAACGAATTATTTATAGATAATTTAGATTATGAATTAAATTCTTCCATGTTACTCTTACATTTCAAGTTAACTTTCAATTCTTCCTCTTGGTACTGAGAAAATGGTGGAGGTGGTCTTTCTATATTTACGTTAGTTGAGGAAATAGATTTTTCTAATTCCTTAGAAAACTTTTCCATTGGTCATTGAATCTCCTTATCATAATCTCTCAACTCAAAGTTCTTTGAAACATATCCTCAATTTCACTTCTAAATATTTGTTCAATAACTTTATATTACTCATCATTCATCTGTTTAGGGTTTATCTCAGGGTTGCTAGGTAAAATCTCTGGAGTTAACTGTTATTTGCATTAATAATCTGCCCTAGTTGGTTTTTCATATTCCTTATTTTGGGCCCCTTGATTTTCCAACTGACTCTGCATTTGATTAACATTCTCTTATAATAGTGAATAATTTTCGTCATTATGTGGGTTGAACTTAAAATTATGAGGAAAAGAAAGTTCATTGTTAAAATCACCCTGAGTATTCTAATTACATGTCTGATTAAATTGATTATCTTCCCAAAATTGGTTTTCTCCTTCAAAATTATTATTCCAGTTAAAGTTTGAATAATTTTCCCAACCTGGATTGTAATAGTTGGAAAAAGGACTATGTATCTCAGGGCCAGTATTAAAATAGTTAGGCTCAAATTAATTGTCTAAATAATTTTTTCTTAATGACTGGGGGACCTTGAGGATAGCTCTTTATGTATTGATATAACTTTTTCTCAATATTTATAACTTAAGAAATTAAAATAGTAAGCATCTCTTCTTGAAAATTCGCCACTCCCTTGGGGTTTAATCTTTTGAAGCTACTAACATTATAATCCAAATCTGAATATTCATTATATTGTTGATCCGTCATTTCTACATTAATTTCATGGAGTCTTTTATGATTCATCATCCTCCAAAAAGTTCTCTCTAAATCCGAGTCGTAAAATTCAAGGTCTGCAGCTTTTGAACTACGCATACAAAATTAAAGACTTAACTAATAGGATAGATATAAAAAATATTTTTGGAATTTTTGATTTTCTTTAAAAACACATAATAATTAAACACACTAAATTATAATACTATAAATTCCAAGTCTGAGTCATGCATGTATAACTAAAATTCTCCTAAAGTTCTAATCGATGCTTCCCCGACAACGGCGCCAAAAACTTGATGTACCTTTGGTGTGTGCTATTTTTCTGTGTGTTTTATGTTCGTAAGTACAAACACACACAAGAGGTTCTACGCAAGTATATGTATCGTTCAAGTAATACAGGAATCTAGTGGAGTCCTATTTATTGATCCTACAGGGAAGCGAGGTAAGAGTCCTTAGTCAAATTTTAGTCTACTACTATCAGCCCTTAGTTTGAAAGATCGATTTAAGTAGTTTTTCTAACAATTACTATTAAATGTAAATCTTAAGTTTAAAACAACTAATAACTACTCCTAAATGAAGGTATTAATTTTAAAGATAACCCCTTTTTGGATGAACAGGTTTAAAGAAATTTAAGATGTTAAAAACTATTATTCTTGTGTAGTGAATTGGATAAAATTTAGGAATGATATACATTAAATATTGTATGTTCCAAATATGAGCAATGATATTCTTTACCCTCTTCCGAGTGTTATACATAACATTAGCTAATCTTAGGTTTAGTCCCTAAATCCGTGGTTAGGCTACGAGGATACTAACTCTTACTCTAGAGCTCCCACTTCCCTTTGTCTGAAAGCTAACTCTCACTTTAGTTTCCAAACACTAGGACCGAATTAGGGATTTTAGTCTGTCATCCTAAAATCTTCAATTCTACACCCATCAAAGTATATTTCCTTATTTATTTGCACCCAACCCCTATGAACTACATCACACATTCATGGACATTGAATATGGTTCTACTTTATTGATAATTACACCGCCCTCTTGGGTCTTAATGCAATTACAACAAATTTTAACACTACAACGAGCTCTTATTGTAATGAAAATGAAGTGTAAGTAAAAAACCATCATATTTAAGATTAAAACTTCTTTTAGCATGCATCCCAATATCCTAAACATGAATCCTACTCATTGTAAAAGAAAAGTAGAATGAAAATAATCTCATAATCTTCTTATGCCACAATTTCCAAAAAAGAAGAAGGGTAAGAAAAACACATCACAAAGCATGAAGAAAACACAACAAAAAACTTCATTTCATCAAAGCAAGTCAACTAGATCAGTGTTTACAAAATAATAAGATAATAAAGAACAGAATATTTAGCTTTTTCCCTTGAAACAAGATGAAAATCTCTCCCACAAAGTCTCCCGCTGATCCATACAATGCTAGAACATTCCCTTACAGATTCTCTCAAAATACCCTCACCAATCTCTCTAAAAGGTATAAATCTACATTTTTACTCCAATTCTAAGATTTCTAAACATTCTCCATATTTTCCTAACATAAAACCCCCTTTATCAAAAATAGAATCACCCTATTATAGTGTAGGACGAATTTTCTTAGAGTGTCTCAAGAAACCTTCCAAAAGACATTCAGATTCAATGTATATGGCCAATAACCATCCCTAGCACAGTCAGTACTATTTTTGGGCATTGTCGGCACCCAAAATGGTTGCTCTAGGGATTCTGGCGCCGTCGGCGCCCATTTTGTGCAGCTCCACCATTTTGCTCAGTTGGCTTCATTTTAGCTCTGTTTTGCCCTGTTTCAGTTGTGTTGGATTCCTAAAATCTTCACCTAAAAGATAAACATAAAAAAATAATTCTTTAAATTGTAATCTCATTCAAAAATATGTAAGAAGTATAAAGTAGATTAAACATAGAAAGACATATCGAAATGTGTCAGGTCAGAATTTTCTTTCTTGATCGTTTCTGCTCTAAATTGCATCATTTTTGCTTCTTTTTTTAATAGTCCATTTCTTGTACCTAAAACCAAAAAAATGTAAAATATATTCCTTTAAAGTGCAATATCATTAAAATTAAACATAAAATGCATATGGCAAATAGAGCATTTTTTAGGCGTCTCACTGTCGGTTGCTAAAGTAGTTTAATTTAATATATAGTTTAATTTAATATATATATATATATGTAACATTTTAGTTTGAAAATATGAAATCAATTTGATCTCATATATGCAATAGTTTAAATAAAAAAGCACAACATTGCAAGTTATGTATTTATCTCGAAGAATAGATGAATTACTTGATGATGAGACTCAATTAAATAAACTAAAGGGTCTATGACATATGTTTGATATGTGAACCATTTATCTTGATCGACAAGTTCCACTATCTAATATGTAAAATTAAATAGGGTTTATATTACCATGGTTCTTAAAGTTTCCTATGAGGGCAAGCCTTTATAGTTAATTACATCTTAAATGAATGAAGTCACCTAAGAAAACTTTCAATATATATCAGAAAATAATGCCTCCATGAATAAAATGTAAGATTTTTCAAGGTCAGACAATATAAAATTTAAATGGGAAAGGTGCAAATTTGGAACAACTATTTTTTGAATCCAAAGGAAGAAAGCTTGGAGATGTCATGGATCCTGAGGAGAAACTCAGTGGCTTGCCAGACTACCCGACTATTTTGCTTTAATTAAGAATATATATTATTTAATATTTTATCTTGTCAATTTTATTATTTAGGGCTTACATCTGTGTAATACTGATCATGCAGATAGCTTTGAAGATAGGAAGATTTATGTCATATCAAACAAAAACCTCGAAGTCCTAAACAAGTTAGGGCTTATATTGCACGGTGTGCAAAAACTCAAAAGATAAGGTGAGGGTTTATGTCGTAATAGAAGATTTACCTCAAAGTGCTATGTCTTGTTGTTTATTTCTAAGAAGGTTTGCTATTGTAGACCTGTTCGCTTTCTCAAAGATGTTCTTCTGCATGCCTCATCTTGCTGCCCATGGTGTTTCCTCCAAGTTCCTCATATCAGCAGGTTTAAGTTTAGAAGTGTTAAATTGAGGTGGTTGAGAGAAGTATCAGGTTTAGAATTCAAATTTTGGTGTAGTTATCAAGTTTGATGTTGTAGCCATAATTATTTAAATATCTTATTAAGGGGAAATTTAATTTGATTATAGCAACACCGGTTAGGATCCTACGGTTCACTCATTCTAGCACCATTATTTTCTTCAAATTCACTTAATCTAAATGCATTTACCAAACTCAAATAAATGAATTCAACATGTTCATCTAGACCAGGGAAATCTTGTTAGCAGTTGTAGGTAGCCACATCCGAGAGATTCTCAATCATCCAAAGAGATGCATTAATTTAGTTGTAATTGACTTTATTTTTTTTTGTTTGTGATTAATTTTTTGAGTTGCCTTATTTTGTTGTTGTTGTAAGTTTTGTTCTGATTTAGTTTTGGTTTAACATGCAATGTGACATAATTTGTAGAAAATGAAAAGCATTGGAAAGTAAGGTGCAGTAAAGAAAAGCACTACAAATAAACTATAAAAGCGTATCGGTCCACTTCTCGCACTCCAGCTGAAATGTCAGTATTTACAGTGTATATATATAATCTTTCAGGGGATTAAATATGTTGCATAGAAAGAAAGCAGACCAAACTGATTTAATGTGTGCATAACTTGGTGGGCTCCTATTCATAGGTTGATCTTCCTAAGCAAAGCATAATAGGTTTAGTTGTCCTCCAAGATATCTAAAAGTCCATAAAAGTGTTTGGGGTATGACCCTAAACAACTTTAAAACTTTTTTGGAAGGTCCCGAGTTCCTCTGAACTTATATGTTGCTAAATCATTCATTCATTATGGTTTGAAGTTTAATGGTCATGTCTTAACCCCGTACTCAATGAACATTAATGTTTTAATTATCCTAAGAGTGGGGTAACTATCACTTGATATTTCATTCGTAAATTAAGTGAGTGAAGTATCTTTAAGAATAAATTGATTTGTTAAGGAATTTAGCAAATTAATTTAATGTTGTGCTAGTAGTATTTTCAAATTATTCTTAATCAAACATGTTTTCTTTTTTAAACCTCATAAATGAAATTTTTTGTTTAAGCCTAGTTCACTATTAAGCCCTTAAGGATTATGGGTAGATTTGTAATTTTAGGAATGTTAAGTTAAATGTCATTTAATCTTTATCCATGATTGTATAATCATCAAACCATTAGCTAGGGGTCCCAAATTAGTGAATTATTATCTTGCAAAATCAAACCTCTTACCTTAGAATCAATTAGTTTAATTAACTTCCAAAATCATGATAATTAGGGGAAATCACAATTGTGTCCTTGTCATGGAAAGAAATGAGATTGGTTTCTAACTTTTAAACCCTTATGTTTCAATCATCTAACAAAGTTTATTAAAATCATTTATTACCCATTTACCCCCTTTGATTAAGCCTAAACATTAATTTAAAGCTTAAATTTCATAATTACCATTTCACCCCTTTTAGGCCTATCACTTCATATTTATTAAATTCAAATCAAATGACTTTGAAATTTTCATGTTAAGTCGCCCATGGGTCAATTAAAATATCAGAGGAGAAATTGTGATTCTTCTATTTTTATTTTATTTTTATAATTTTATTAATGCAAAAATAGGTGTTTTCAATGTTAATTCATTAACTTAACCAAAACAAATTATCTGTCCTTAGGAAAATTATTGGAAGTTTACTTAGATTAGAGGACTAACTAAAGGAATTTTCATGATTTTTTAGTATTATTTTAATTAGTATATTTATTTGTTTATTTTGAAGATTAATCAAATAAAAAATATTATTTAAGTGGAAAATTAGGTTTTATATTTTTCTAAAATCCCTCCAAGCTCAAAGAACCCAAAGAAGCAAATTTCATATTTTTATGATTTTTATTTTATTCATTATAGTTTTCTTAGTGCAAAATTAAGCAAAATTCATAATTTAGCATTTAAAAATTCATAACTTCACATAGAAAATTAGGAAAAAATATTTTAGTTATTCCGAGTGACCAAGGAACCAAATGTGACATTTTGGTTTATTTTTATATTTTTGTGATTTTTATGATTTTTGAATTATTTTTTAAATATTTAAATATTGAAAAATAACTTAAAAAATGAAATATTTATTTTAACTCCAATTTTATTTTTCTTAAGTCCTCGCAGTCACCAGTAACTCCCAAAATTATTTTAATAATTTTTTTAATTACATTTTAATTATTATAATTATTTTAGTACCAAAAATGTATTTGATTTTAAAAATTTGTTTTATTGATTAAATCAATTTCAGCTGACTTCAAATTTTTATGGGGCGTTAACATGATTATTATTTACTGTGTGGAACGATTTTTGTGAAATTTATATTTATATTTTATTTATTTTTTTAAGGTTTAATGAGTTAATTACAATTAGTGTCATTTTTAACTAGTTAAATCCATTTTGTATTTATCCTATGATCCTTTCGCCACAGTGAACCTACCAAACCTATTTTTTATATTTTTCTAATTTATATTTTAATTATTATATTGTTTTAAACAAAACAGAGAGGTTTAACTTGAAAATTAGGGATCTCTAGCTAGAGATGCCCTTTAACCAAGAAAAAATCAGAGAAGATTGTCGGCATATTTTTTAGGTTGTGTGTTTTGAAAAGGGGTCGCCTACAGAAATTGTCGGTGAATTTTTAATTTAATAAATAATTTGAAAAGGTAGTATTTGATTTTAAAAATAATTTTTAAATTTGAACATTTTAAGATATGAAATCAAACCGATCTCACATCCCGAAATAGTTTATATAAACAAGCACCGCACCACAAACCGTGTATCTATCCCGAAGAATAGACACACCGCTTGATGATGGGGCTCGATTAAATAAACTAGGAGATTTCGTGACATCCGTTTAGTCTCGCGAACCAATTTTATAAGCCGATAAATTCCCTCGCTTAATATGAAAGCATTAAACGAGGTTTATATTACACGGGTTCTTTAAAATTCCCTATAAGGGCAAGCCCCTATAGTTAATTACATCTTAAGTGACGGGAATCACCTAAGAAAACTCTCGATAATAATCAATAATTCTGCTCTCAAGAATTTCAAAGTTTAAGTTTTCAAAGGATTGAATTTTGGAATTTCAATAGGGAATGGATCAAGTTTGGAACATTTTGTTTTGGGAATTCAAAGGAAGAAAAGTAGGAGAAATCACGCGATTCGAAGTGAACTTCGGTGACTTCCGACTATCCTATTGTTTGGCTTGAGTTTAGGAAAGTCCTAATATTTATTTAAATGTTTTGATCTCGCTAATTTTAATTAATTAGGGCTTATATTTGTATGATAAAATCAAACAAATAGCCTCGAAGATGTGAGGGTTTATTGTCGTACCGGACGACTACCTCGGAATCCTAAGACCGGTCGGGGCTTAATTTGCGATGCAAGTGCTCTAACGAAGAGTTGAGGATTTATGTTGCACTAGTGCAAACTACCTCGAAGTCCTATGGCTTTGTTATTTAATTCTAGGAAAGTTTCTGCTGAAGTAGACTCGGAGTTTTGCGATGACGATGGCCGTCGTTGCCCACCATGCTCCGAGCTCCTTGTTGTTGCGGAGGTTTAATTTTAGAAGTCATAAATCGTGGGATGAGAAAAGTGTTTTGGTTTAGAGAAGTCTTAATTTCCAAGTGTTTTTTTTGTGTTTTAATTAAAACAAATCTTAAAGTTGATTATAACGACACTAGGTTAAGATCCCACGGTTCCATCCTTCCGGCATCATTATTTTTATCGGATTCACTTAGTCCAGATAAATTTGCTAAACTCAACTGAATGAGTTCCACACTTTCATTTAGACCGTGGGAGGAAGTGCTTAAGAATAATCTTGAACATCTTTTCAATATTTTTAGGATTGTTTTAAGTCCAAATGAATTTAATTATATAAATGAATTGGTCGTCCAGGGGTTCAAGTTTTGTTAACTTGCTCAGTGAACTAGGACATTTGAATGTCCTATAAATGAAGTAACATTTCATTTAATATTCTGTTTAGGAGTTATGATAACTAAAGCTTTTGAAGGTAAATTGGTGTTCAAATGGTTTGATTTAAGTTAATGGGTTTAAATTTGGAATAGTGTTCAAGTTGCTTTATATTTAATTTCTTTCTGTTTTAGGTGTTGTTATTTAATTCAATTTAATTTAATTTAATTTAATTTAATTGAGTTTTAATTCTATTTAATTCAATTTAATTCAATTTAGTTTGATTTGATGTTACATTAAATTAATTTGATTTGATTTAATTTTAATTTAATTTGATTTAATTTAATTTAATTGAATTTAATTTTTAATTTAATTTAATTTAATTTAATTTAATTTGATTTAATTTAATTTGTTTATTTAATTTATTTTAATTTTATTTATTTAATTTAATTTAATTTAATTTAATTCAATTTAATTTACTTAATTTAATTTAATTTGTTTATTTAATTTAATTTAATTTTTAATTTAATTTAATTTAATTTAATTTAATTTAATTTAATTTACTTAATTTAATTTAATTTTTAATTTAATTTTATTTTTTTATTTAAAAAAAAAATTTTTAAAAGAGTTTAATAATTTAATTTTAGTTTAATGATTAAGTCTTTTAATGTTTTGAATTTGAGTTATCATTTTAATTAAGGATTGAATATTAATGAGATGATTAATTTAGGGATTTTTAAATTAAAGAATAAATCTCTTCCTAATAATATCCCTATTTTAATAATTCCAATTTTATTATTCTTCCAAATTTAATCAATTATTTAATTAAGGTTTAATTATTTTAAAATTATTTAATGAGTATCTACCCTTTAATTATTTAAATTTCAATCATCCAAATCAAATTAGGATCAAATATTTTACTTATTAATTTTTTTTTAAACCTAAAGTTTTAATTAAGGATTAAAATTTTAATTACCACTTTACCCTTTAAGCTTAATAATTTCATAACTCACTAAATTGAACTCAAATGAACTTGAAATTTTTATGTGACTTCACTCATATGTCAATAAAGACATGAGAGGAGAAAATGTGATTTTTCTGTATTTAATTTATTTATATAATTATTTTTGGTAGAAAATAGAGATTTCAAAGGAAAATTTAATAACATGACCAAGGGAAAGTTTCTGTCCTTAAGAAAATTAGGGGACATTCCTAATGACCAGAGAACCACTTGGACTAATTTTGGAGATTTTTTGAATTATATTATTTTTATTATAATTATTTTAGGTTTTGGAGTGTTAATTAATTTAAAAATAAAATAAATGTTGAAAAATGAATTTTATATTTTTCAAAAATCTCTCTGATATCAAGGAAATCAAAGAATTAAATTTTACAATTTTCTAATTTTTCTATGATTTATTATAATTATTTTAGTGAAAATGCTAGAAAATACATTTTTTTAATTTTAAAATTACCCTAGAGCTTTAAAATTTAATATCTCACTAAATAGACCTAAGAAAAATATGGGGTTTGTTCCTAAGTGATTAAAATTCAAAATGTGACATTTTGGTGAATTTTATTATTTTTGTAATTTTTATTATTTTTTAATAATTAAAATATTAAAATAATATTAAAAAATCAACTTTTTTAGAAAATTGAAATTTTAATTTTCTTAGATTCCCCTGATATCAGAGAGGCTCCAAAACCAATTTGGTGAATTTTTGAAAGGTATTTTGAAAGTTATGAATTTTTAAAATTTAAAATGACTAAGTGGCTTAATCAACCCAATTAGTGGGGCTAACCAAGTCCAATTGACCTCAAATTTTTATGGTGGGTTCCTCTGATCCTCAAGGTCAGTGGAGAATTGATTTGAAGTCAATTTAATTTATGGTTAGCTCTAATTAATTAGAGACATATTTTGAGTGTTTAAGCCAATTAGGGTTGTTTTAAATGAACTAACTCAAAACCTATTTTTCCTAGGGTTCTCTCGGTCATAAGGAACATCATCAAATTTTCCTAGAATTTATTTCACAACATGCTATTTATTGGAATTAAAATACTCAAAACAAGTAACATGAATTTGAAAAATCAATAACTCTTCATAGGGATGGCCTCGACTTTGGAAAATTCAGGGAATGTTCCCAAATTCAGAGGCTTCAAAAGCCCTATGGTCTCATGCCATGGTGAATTGTATACATGCATGAAGAATTAAAAGTATGCAAGAGAGTAAATAAATTATAAAAAATAAAATACTTGATGAAATTAAATGATTTCTTTTCCACATTATTCTCCTCTCGTTCACCGAGCAAGAGGGTATTTTTATTTTATTTTTCCGATTTTTCTACACAAAGTTATGAATTTTTGAAGTTTAGGGAATTAAATAAATCAAAAAATACCCTAATTTTCTATTTATCCACGCGGCGCCGCGTCAACCTCGGCAGCCTCCGAAACGCCGCGCGGCGCGCTCCCATTCGACGCCGCCATCCGACTCGCCGCTCCCGGGCCCGCTGTATCGTTCCGTCTTTTGATCCGACGTGATCCTAACTGTCCGTCCGCGCGTGTATTAAATGAACGGCATCCGTTCATCGTCCCCAAGTGTCCTCACCCGAGAGCCGTCCACACTAAATCCCTAATATCTCACTCGATACTCAATGGATTTTCATGTTCTTATGCTCTATGGATTCGTCTTCAAGAGACGAACACATCTATACGGTTATCATGCATCGAAATTAAAGCATTTGAAATGGAGAATCTCCGAAGCTCGGGATGAAGAATTAGCTCATACCTTTGCTCGCAGAAGTGCGGCTTCAATCCGAGAGTTGTTGCACCTTCGATCGGATCCCAGCAAGCTCCGCATGAAGTCTCCCGGTCTCGGTGAATTGTCTAGGTTGGATTTCGACCACAGCCCGATCACAAAGCTTGGAGGCCGGAGCAACCGGGAGGCCCGGAGATGGGGCTTTTGCTGGTGGACACCTTCCCCCGGTCCGGTGAAGGTGTAGAACCAATCAATTTGGGGATTGGCTCACCGTGGAGAAGTGTCCTCGGTTTTGGGTGGAATTTCGCTCGAGAAATCGGGTTTTGTCGCTGGGGATTGGGCAAATCGACACCGGGGATCAACTCGCTCTAAGGGTGGAGAAGGTTTGGAACAATTTTGGCGCAGTTTCGGCAAGGTTTGTGCAACTCTCCTCTCATGGCCGCGAGGGGGTCGGGTTTAAATGGAGGTGGCCGGAGAGCCTCCTGGGATGGCCAAGGGTCGGGATCACCTGCTTCCGGTCATGGGAAGAACAGCCATGGTGGCTATCGGGCATGGGGCAGCTCAAGCAAGGTGGAATTCCAAAGCTCAGCTCCTCCCAAGGTCTCGGCCATGGTGTTTTCCGGCGATCCAGCGGCTGGCCGGCAGTGCATGGGTCACCTTCGTGGTCGTGGAGTCCATGGCTTCGAAGTTGGTGAAGTCAATCGGAGTTTGACATGTGTAAAGGCTTTGAATTAAAATGGAATGGAGAAGGGGTCATTTTGGCTTCAATTTGGTCAACCCATTGGCTCGGGCTGGGTGCACCTCCCCATGGCTCGATTTTGGGCCGAGAAGATCGACTGGCTCGCCCAAGAGAGAATGGTGATGGTCTCTATCCATGAATGAGGTGGATTAAATCATGGTTTAGAGTGTGTCATGCATAAGGTTAAAAGAGCTTAATGAAAGATTAGGAAAGGAGCCTCCTCCTTTTACCATTAATGGCATGGTCACATGCCAAACTTTCATGGCTCCATATGGCTTCGTGAATGGCTCATCCTTGGCTCCATTTGGCTCTGGGAAAAGCTTCGGTCAATTTCATAAAAAGGGATTTAAGAAAATTTTGATATTTTGATGGGAATTTGTATGTGGCTTGATTTGGAATCGTTTAATTGATGACTTTGAAACTTAGGGGCAATTTTGATTAAATGGATGATGAGGGGAAGTGCCATGTGGGCTTTAGATGAATTTGGGCTTTTGAATTCAAGGAAGTGGGCTTTTTAGGAAAGTTTAAGGGGAATGGGCTTTTTTGATTTTAGGATGGGCATTTGGGTGAAGATTTTGTGAAGGACCTTGTCAAATAAGTGTTATAATTGGTTTAGTGGATGTTCTATGAAGGGCTTGGAGTCAATTTAGTGTGATTTGGGGTTGAATTGGTTCGAATTCGATTTATTTGGTAAGTGGGCCTATGTAGGTCAAATTGGGCTAACTTGGGCCAATGTTGGGCTAGGGTTAAAATTGATGTAAAATTAATGTTGAGAAATATTTATGGGAGTGTTTCAAAGAGGTTTTGACTTTGGTTGGGCTTTGATTTTGGGGTTCGGGCTCATTCTGGGTTAGGTTCTGGGTTTAGGTCAAAAATGGGCCTTTTAGCTTTGGGTTGAATTCTGAGTGGGGTTTGGGTCTAAATTTTGGGCAAATCATGTTAGTGTTTTATTTGTGGGAATGTTAAGGAAGATTTAGAAAAGATTTGGGGTTAATTGGAGTTGAATTGGGTGAGTTCTGGGTTAGGTTTGGGTCATGGGTCCAAATCGGGCTTTAAGGCCAAAAGTGAAATTGATCCAAATGTCAATCAAATTGGACTTGAATTTGGTCTAGATTGGTGTTGGGAATGTTGAATTGAAGTTTAGAACTGAATTGGACCAGAATTTGGGTCAATCGGGTAGGTTTGGTTTCGACATTGGGTTCACTTAGGGTTAAAATGGGTCAAATCGGGGGTTTTGACAAAAGTAGGGTAAATTGACAAAATTGGCCCATGGTGTAGTTGGACAAAATGAAATTGGGAATATTTGGGATTTTCTGGAATTTTCTGGGAATTTTCTGAATTTTTGGATTTTTTGGGTCAAGAGGGGTATTTTGGGTATTTGGAGGGTATTGGGAGGTATTTTTTGGAATTTTTGGTATTTTTGGGTATGGATGATCAATTTGAGTGATGTGGAAATGTTTGGGATTGATTTTGGAGAATTTTGGGTAATTTAGGAAATTTTGAAAAATTTGGGTAATTTCAAGGGTTTGTAGGCAAAGCGTGTAGTGGTCCCTGGGTCAAAAATTGAAAATTTGGAAAATTGAAGATCGGGTGAATTTGAGTGGAATGAAGTCATTTTGGTTGAGCCATGAAGCCACATCAAGCCCACATGAGCCATGAAGGGACTCATTTGAGGCATTCACTATGTTGTTCCTAACCCTCTTAGCCAAGGGCTTAGGGGTTAAGGACCATCCATGTGAATCACCTACATGAGTCAGGAGGTCAAGTTGGGTATGGGTGTGTTTTAGGAAGTGTGTGAAAGTGTAGTGTATAAGTGTAGTGTGTGTGTAAGTCAGCCCCTTCACCGCACTGTGCCACCTGTAAGGCGCTCTAAGGCCAAAGAGTCCCATAGGAACTCATCCTTAAACTTCCACATTTCGATTTCAACCCTCTAGGTGATTAGGGGTCTATAGTCAAGTTTGTGGAGTTTGCAGGGAGTTAAGAAGTGGTTTGAGTTTCTAAAAGGTGGGTCCCAATTCTAGTCCTCTAAGATAGTCAAAGGAAAAGCCTAAGGCTAGATCCTAAGCACTAAAAAGAAGAAGAGAAGACCTCATCAAAAATGAGGTCAACAAATGGACCCTCAATAAGTGTGGTGAGCCGACGGAGCACACCGCGCGTATTGGTGTTGACCGAAGCGATCAACAAAACCAACACAAACGTCCAAGTGACAAACTTAGGACAAAGCAAAAGAATTTCCGCCGGGGAGTATCGGGTATGTTCCCAAAACCGGAGATACCTCGAACTCCGCCTGGGGAAAAGAAAAGGAGGTGAATTCCGAATCACATGACCTCGGAGAATTTCGATTTAGATTTTATTTTGTTTCGGTTTAAGTTTGACGTGTGAACTTAGATTTTAGTTTGGAGTTTTAATTTAGATCGAAGTTTTATCAAAATTAATTTGAGGGATTTGATTTGAAATGAAAATTGGAATTCGAGGTTTTAGATGTAACATCTTCAACCTCGAAAGAAAATTGAATCGATCGAATCGAATCATTGCAATGAGGAGAGATCTCGCAGCAATGCGGTATCGGATGTAAAATCCTTAACCTCAAGAGTTTGATTTTGATGTATTTCATTGTCTGTAGGGAAAGAATCCTAAAGGTGGCGTCTGGATGTAAAATCCTCGACCCAAAAAGTTTGATTTTGATGTATTTCAAGGTACGGAAGAATCCAGAGTGGGAATAGAATCCTACCCAAAAGTTCGAATTCGATGCAGGTCTATCTGGATGTAAAAATCCTCGACCCAAAAGTTTGAATTCGATGTATTTCAAGTGCAATAGGGAAAGAATCCTAAAGCAAAGGCAGTCTTGGATGTAAAATCCTCGACCCAAAAAGTTTGAATTTGATGTATTTCAGAGGCACAAGGAAAGAATCCTGAGCAAGGTAGTCTCGGATGTAAAATCCTCGACCCAAAAAGTTCGAATTTGATGTATTTCAAGTGCAATAGGAAAGAATCCTAAAAGCAGTGCACTTGGATGTAAAATCCTCGACCCAAAAAGTTTGAATTTGATGTATTTCAAAGGCAACAGGAAAGAATCCTAAAGCAAGGCAACTTGGATGTAAAATCCTCGACCCAAAAAGTTTGAATTTGATGTATTTCAAAGGCAATAAGGAAAGAATCCTAAAGCAAGGTAAGTCTTGATGTAAAATCCTCGACCCAAAAGTTTGAATTTGATGTATTTCAGAGGCAATAGGGAAAGAATCCTAAAGCAAGGCAATACTTGGATGTAAAATCCTCGACCCAAAAATTTGAATTTGATGTATTTCAAAGGCAATAGGGAAGAATCCTAAAGCAATGCAGTCTTGATGTAAAATCCTCGACCCAAAAAGTTTGAATTTGATGTATTTCAGGTGCAATAGGAAAGAATCCTAAAGCAAACGATTTGATGTAAAATCCTCGACCCAAAAGTTTGAATTGATGATTCAGAGATTCGATTCGAGATCTGGAAGAAATCTGAATTTGAATTTGATTGATGATTCGATTCGAGATCCGGAAGAGATTGAATTTCGAGATTTGGAAGGATGAGTTTGAACTCGATTGAAATTTGATTTAAGATTCGATTTGAAATTTGGAAGATCAAATTTGAAATTTGATCGAGATTGGATTCGAAATTCGATCGAGAATTTGATTTGAGATTTGATTTAACACTTATGTTGATTTTGTTTATCTTTTAATGATTCAAATTTTACTTTATTGTTTATTTAATGTTCATGTGAATTTGGTGTTCGTCATTTTTAGATTTTTTTTTAGGAAAGTTTTCTTTTATTCTTCTTTTTTTTTTCTTCTGTTCTTTGTTCGAAGTTCATTTAACTTTAATGGCGTTTCCCAGTCAATTTGCACAAAAGAGGTGAAGGCCAAAAATGTGACATGGTCACTTTCATTCCAATCATGTTGAAGATACATCATACAACTCGATCCGGAATACATCTCATACAATCCATGTAGACTCAAAACGGACTATGTATGATCTTCGTTGATCCATCAAAGAAGCATCCGTCAAAAATCCATGTCCGAATAGTGGGGTACATGGTTAATAACATCACCTTCCAAGCCATCCTCGGCAAGGATGCCGTATGGATGTACGTCGGAGGTGTGATATTTCCCATGTAACTCACAACTCGTAAGGCCGGAGGTTCTCTAGCTCCGGGTCCGGCCGGAAATGGTAAGGTGTCTTCCTCGTCGTCCATTCTCCCGAAAGTAACCGAGATCCGCTTCACCGGTACTCCCGGTATGCAATGCTTAGCGATATCCGCTCCGTTGCCCTTCGCATCATGACGGAACCTACCGGCAGAAGGTATCTTCACCGGCCCTCGGAACTCACCCGGGCTCGCTTATCCGGAGGTCGGATCCGAACATGATGTTACACTCGTTCAGGAAAGAGACCGTGCGGTAAAGGTCCGACAAAGTCGTGGTGATCTATGTGTGGGGGTATGCAATCACCCCGTTTCGTAGATGTTGATAATGCAACTATCGGGTATGCAATCCGTCGGCAGCATTCTCCATGTTATCAATCTCTTTACCATTCTCTTGATGACTAATGGCATCGGATCCACTTGCCCATGACGGAGTATTCCTGGTGGGTTTCCCTTCCCGTCTTCAGCAAAGTTGTAGCAAGCATCCGCATCAGATCGTGATTCTTCCCTTCCCCGGCATCCATCTCCGGGGTTCCGAGTAGGTATTTTCCTCAGGCGGCCTCGCTCGGCCCATTCTTTTCAAATCCCGGATACAATCCACGATTTGCCGTTGTTCATACTCCGAGAATACGTCCGTATGTAGCTCGAGGCCCTCAAGTATGTTGATTCTTCTACCTTTAATTCTCTCGAAGTATTCAAAGGTTTTCTTTTCAACATTTTCGCATTCTCTCCAGCTCGTATTCCGGAATGATCCGCAGATGGCGAGGCCTCGTGACATATTGTGGGATATACGGTTCAATCCCTTCACGTTCTCCCGCATACCTCGGCTCCTCGTGGATGATGCCCGCTCGGACATCCCCCGGGTCGCTTCCGCAACAAGGTCATGCATCACCTGGTGGTTCTATCCGATGGCGTGGTAGCCTTCTTCTTCTCGGATCTTTGTGAGATTTCCCTGGTTCTTTTCGTTATCCTAGGAGCCGGCCTCCTTTCTTCGTGTTCCCGGTGAACCGGTGTCCTCGAAGTGTACGTACCGGCAGTAGTAATCGTCTCGTCGCGCCGGTCCGCAGCCTAGTTTTGTTAACATCTTACGGATACGGCGATTCTTATTTCTTCGTTGCGTTGCCGTGAGAGTAGCTCTCCGCACTTCTTGAATCTCTCGCGGGCGCGGCGCCGACAAGCTCGCCCTCCGCCGTAGCGACTACGCATTTCATTTTCTTGTCTTCTTCAGCGTTTGCCTTTCTTTTCGTCGTCCGGATCGGTGGCTTGGGCCACCCACTTTCATCACCGTCTCGCCCGGCAGTTCTTCTCGTCAACTCGGGACCCGCTCACTTTCCTCGTATCGTAGGCCCGCCGGTGCGAAATCCGAGTCAATCTCGATTATCGCTCCATCTTTCACCCTCTTTTCATCGAGTGCAAGGCTTACGCCATTCTTAAAGTTCGAGACCAACCGCCCGTTCGACATTTCCCCGCGAAAAGACAAGGAAAAGGATCGTGGGTCGTACTAAGAACAAGAACATTAAGAAAACGTTTA
This sequence comes from Papilionanthe hookeriana x Papilionanthe teres, assembly GCA_022702705.1. Classification (NCBI taxonomy): domain Eukaryota; kingdom Viridiplantae; phylum Streptophyta; class Magnoliopsida; order Asparagales; family Orchidaceae; genus Papilionanthe; species Papilionanthe hookeriana x Papilionanthe teres. The sequence goes on along the minus strand of JAKZJZ010000162.1, from coordinate 53,085 downwards.
TTAAAGACATTTTTTTTATATAATTTTTGTATTTTCAAATTTAACAGGAATGAAGTAGGATAAGATCGTGGAAGAGATTTTGATTTGGAAAAGAAAACAAGGAAAACTTTATTATCATGATTTTATTTATTTTAGCACATTTTATTATTTTTCGGGTTCGGACCCAATCATAAGTAATTACTTCGCCCGTGTTTCTGTAGGATGAAGAATTCATTCCTTCAAAACATCGTGTAGCGTAATACTTTTTCAAGTATCGTCCGTTGATCGGAAGCATATGTCGTTCTCCCCGCAATTCACTAACCGGTAGAACCTCCCCGAGTATATCGCTTCAACCACAAACGGTCCTTCCCAAGTGGGTTCAAATTTTCCTCCTATCTTGCGATGTGCAAGGATAGGTCTCTTGAGAACGAGAACTAAGTCACCAACTTCGAAGGTTCTCGGGCGGACCCGCCTTGTCATGGGCTTCGAACCATCTTAGCTCGGTATAGTTCTAAATTCTCGTCGCGCCGCAAGTCTTTTCCCTTCCAAGCTTTCTAATTCTTCTAGTCGTAATTTGGCGTTCTCTTCCGTCGTGATCTTATTTGCAACCGCAATTCCGAGTGAAGGAAGCCGAACCTCTAAAGGTAACACCGCCTCGGACCCATACACCGCAGCGTAAGGTGTAGCTTCGAGTAGGAGTTCGAAGGTTGTCCGGCAGGCCCATAAGGCTTCTAACAACTTCTCGTGCCAATTTCTCTTATTATCGTCCAAGGTTTTCTTTAAGATTCGAACGAGAGTTTTATTAAAAGCCTCAGCCGAGGCCGTTCGCTTCTGGGTAGTAAATTGTCGAGCATCGCCGCCGATTCCGTGTCTCCCGACAAAATTGTTGATTTGTGTGCTTCCGAATGCCGACCCATTATCCGAGATGATCTCGCGCGGCACTCCGAAACGGTAGACAACTTGGTTCTCGAAAACCGTAGCACGTGGTGTGCTTTCACTTCTCTAAGTGGAACCGCCCTCGCCCACTCGGAAAAGTAATCCGTAGCCGCAAGAATGAAGCGATGTCCTTTTGAAGATGGTGGTTCTATCGGACCCACTATATCCGTGCCCCAACATTCAAATGGCCACGACGCAATTGTCGGATGTAGCACATTTGGAGGTTGGTGTAGAACCACTCCGTGCACTCGGCATCGGTGACGCCTTCGGCGATTTTCATGCAGTCGGCCATCATCGAGGGCCGTAGTACCCTAGTCTTTTAATTTTCATTTTCATCTTCGGACCCGACCGGTGAGCGCCACGAGTCCCGAATGCACCTCTTTAACAATTTCACGGGCCTCGGACCCGCTCAGGCACCTTAGCCACATTCGATCAAAAGACCTTCCGTACAATGTGTTGTTTATTAATGCGTAAGACGCAGTTCTTTTCGATCCGATGGGCTAGCGACCTATCGTCCGGTAGCTTTCCCGTTTGCGGTGTAGTTCATCAATGGCCGTCGCCAATCTTCTCGTGTTTTCTCGTCACCGTCGCAACCGATTCTTTTTCTTCTCGATTTGTGTATCGTGTCTATGTCGAGCCGTGATAGGACCCGACGTCCGTGAACCGACACTTCCACCGATTCATCTTGCAAACATGCAAATTCTTTTGCGAGACGGGCTAAAGCATTCGCTAAAGCATTTTCTTTCTCGGGAATTTTGTAGATCGTTACATTTGGAATCTGTTCCAACAACTGTATGGCATACCTGGAAGTATTGTTCGAGTCTTCGGCTTTAAAATTTCGTATTGTCCGACGATCTCGTTGAATGATTAACTCGCGAATCCCCGTAGATGTCGATGTCCGTTATCCCCATTCGAATAGTTAATTCCAGGTCCCGTTATGAGGGCTTCGTATTCTCGCTTCGTTGTTTGTACACGGTTCCGTCAAGTGGTAGGAGTATCTTAACATCCCCCGCTCCGGTGTTATAAAGATTAGCCCGATTCCCGCCTTACCGGCACTATCACTTGCGATTCTTCGTCTTTGTGTGCCGAAGATGCTCCGTCGAAATACAATTCCCAACGTCGATCATCAAGGTCTTCTAGGTTCATTATTTGTTCATCTCGGCAAATCGTCATCGAGAGGAGATTCGCCGCAGAAGGGTGTGCTCGCGAGAAAGTCTCGCTAAGACTTGTCCCTTCATCGCACGCAGAGGCACGAAAGTTATATCGAATTGCAATAATATCATCGACCATCCGGCAAGTCCGCCGGAAAGTGTTGGACGAGTCATCAAGTATTGCAATGGATTAAATTTCGAGATCAGGTCGACCTTATGAGAAAGCATGTAGTGCCCGAGCTTTGAGCGGCGAAGATCGGGCCAAACAATGCTTTTCAATTGCGGGATACCTTACTTCCGTCGGAAGTAAACGACGGCTTAAGTAGTAAAGAGCATTTTCTTTACCCTCATCATTGACCCGGGCCAACAGGCTCCGAGAGAGTCGTCTAAAGCCGCGGTGTAAAGTATCGACGGCCTACCCGAGATCGGGGTCGCTAAGACAAGAGGTGTCATTAAATATTGTTTAATGTCCTCGAAGGCCTTCTGGCATTTTTCTTCCCAAATAAATTTGGCGTCCTTTTTAACTAGTGCCGAGAAAGGCCGACACCTACCTCGACGAGTTCGAGATAAAGCGTCGAAGATATGCCAACTTCCCTCGAAAAGATCGTAGTTGTTTTAAGGTTTTGGGAGGCGGCATTTCTAAGATAGCTTTAATCTTTTCCGGTCGATTTCAATTCCACGATGTCGGACAACGAATCCTAAGAATTTCCCGGAGGTGACGCCGAAGGCGCATTTTAAGGGATTCATCTTAAGGTTAAATTGTCTTAATCGTTCGAAAACAATTCTCAAATCATACAGTGGTTTTCCTTTACTTTGCTTTTCGATGACCACATCGTCCACGTAAGCATTCGACTCGATCGTGGATGAGATCATCAAAAATTCTTGTCATTGCTCTTTGGTAGGTTGCTCCTGCGTTCTTCGATCCGAATGGCATTACCGTGTAGCAAAATACTCCGATCGGCGTCCCGAATGTCGTAAGCTTTTCATCTTCTCGGAGCCATTTTTATCCGGTTGTATCCTCGAAGATCCATCCATGAACGAGAATATTTCATGTGTCGAAGCAATGTCGATCATTAATTCCGGGATCGGCAGAGGGAATTCATCCTTTGGACATGCCTTGTTCAAATCTCCGAAGTCCACACAAATTCTGATCCGACCATTCTTCTTCTCGATCGGCACTACATTGGCTAACTAAGTCGGGTATTGTTCTTCACGGACAAATTTAGCGTCTATTAGCTTTTTAACTTCGGCTATGACTTGTTGTTCAATTTCTAGACGCATTCTTCCGGGACCTTGTCCGACCTGGACGTGAGTAGGATCCACTCCTAGCTTATGGATCGCAACCTCTCGGAGCTAATCCCGGCATCTCGTCATAGTTCCAAGCAAAACAGCCTTTAAATTCCATTAATAATTCGATTATTTCTTCGGAGTCTTCTTTATCGAGTAAGGAGCTAACAAAGGTAGGTCTAGTGCTCTTCGCTAGTACCTAAGTTAACTTCCGTTAACTCATCTATCGTAGATTTAATTTCTTCTTCGAATTCCGTGGAGCGTCTCCAATTTGTAAATCTTCGAGTTCGTCCGTAGTTTCCATGCGCTTTCATCGGACTCGCAAGTGACAACCAAGCAAAATTCGCATCGTCAACCGATCCTACCGTGTCGAATCCGAGTCCATACTTCGAATCGGGAGGACGACCGGAGTTATTCCATAATTTTTCAAAATGTTGATGATTGACCTTTTGTCCATTGTCGAGGTAAGAAACCACGTCGAATTAAATTTCGAACACGAGGAGAGTACCACTCAAAAGGTAATTCCATTAATTCCGATGAAGTGACATCTTCGAATTGTACATGATTTTCGCTTTGGAGGAAGAAGCACCACGGTAGAATTTGATCGGCTTTCGCACCGTCGTTACGTACCTCTTCGACCACCATACCCTCGATCTTGTTAGAATGGATCGGGTTAGGGTCATGAGTATGTACGTAGTGGTTAATCTTCTCGTACATCGATTTGTATTCTTCATTCTTCTCATCTTCGAGAGAGATCTTGAATTGCGGCTTCTTCCGACTTATTGTCGCCGCTTCTTGTTCGATTTCTTTTTCTTCTTCGTAACTATCTTCCCAATCAACATTGATGGCCGGTTTCCTCTCGTCCAACTCGTCCTAACGTCTCTACCACGACCTCGTCCCCGGCCTCGACCTCGGATGCGAGTTGTGGAGAAACCTTCACCATCTCGCCGTAAGGGAGTGGTGAGTGATCGTTGGACTAGAACTTCGTGTTCTTCGTTGTCCCGAACTTTCTTTGCTTCATTTGTTACGGTATCTCCTGAGAAGATCGTTTTCTTCGGTGGTGCATAATAAGCCGCATCTTCATGGATTCCAATTTCATGTACGGAGAATGGTTGTAAGTCGCCTTTGATGCACTCGTTCCCCTCCATCGTAGTATTTGATGCACCGATGCAGAGATGATGGTACCATCCCGTTTTCATGTATCCACGGTCGGCCCGAGAGAGCGTCGAACGATGTTTCGAATCGATTATGTGAAATTTCGCGGTTGTCTTTGCTAAGTCACCGGTCTTCATTAGTAGCGTTATTGACCCGAGGGCTCTTTCTCCTTTCCGGTTGAATCCTCTTAATAACATTTTGTCTCGCTTCGAGCTCACGAGCATCAATTTCCAAGTATGCTAGCGTTCGAAGACTCATTATATCGATTGATGCTCCCGGATCCACCAATACTCCGGAGAGCGTAAACTTCCCAATTGTAACCGAAATGTACAACGGCCGGTTGTGATCTCGCCGTCCCAAGTAGTAGGTCATTGTCCGTGAAGGTAACACCTCGTCGTTCCTTTAACGAACAAACCTCATCTAAGGAATCTCCGACCATTCGAGCTAAGCAAATTTCCGGATCAAGTAAGGCTTCGATCGCAGCTTCTCTCATCTCCTTTCGATAAGATGAGAGCATCGTAAATGCTCGCGCTTGGCCGGTAGTTTCCTAAGATGGGCTAGTACGTTGTAGTCCACTTTATTTTCATGCGTCTCGGCTTCTTCTCGAATGGGTATTTCTTCCGCCGGGTTGGTTCTTCTGAACAACCACCCGCTTTCCTTTGTCTTTTGGACCCATTCTTGGAGGTAGAACTTTTCCACTTCTCAAGTCGACTTCGTAATTTCCTCCGAATCTAGTATTGAGCTTGCCGGTGTCTCCTCTCGAATCGGAGTGACGAGTTCTTCTCGGATTAGCTTCGGAATCCGAAGGCTCTAACTCTATCGCGACCGGAGCTCCTCGAAACTCGCAGATAGATTCGTTGCTTGTCGAGCTCTCGTAGCCTCCTTGATGGATGTCTTCTTCGTTATTTTGCTCGTCGAGATCGTGTATGATTTGAGAATTGTCGTTGGTATCGAAATCGATGTCCGGATTGTCGCTAGTTACGTAATCGTTAGAAACAAACCAAAACGTAGCCAACGCCATCACCCTTATCATTATATGATCCCACCGAAGTGAGCAGCATAATCATACAAAATCGCAGGTTCGAGGGATTTCTCCCCCGAATCGGAAACAACTATCCTAGGATAAGCAGCCCCTAATCTAGCCTTAGGAGTCTCGGTCTCTCTCTTCTTCGTCGATTTTCTTCTTCTCTTCAATCGTCTCCTCGTCGAGGTGGTTCTTCTATCGCAAGTGATAAGCACTCGGCTTAACGGTGTCTCGAACTCGAATTGAAGCTCGCACCGAGGCGGTTCGGATGTCGTCTAAAATCTTCTTCGAAGACCTTGTCCAGCGGTAGTCCATCCATCGTCGGGCCGTGTAGGATCTATCCGAATGATGGGATCAGCTTGAGATAACATCGACGGAACCTCCTTTCCGGGGTTCCTTCATGTACTCCTTCGGATTGTTATATTCCCTTTCCGAAGGTTGTCGTTGAGCCAACTTTTAAAGGTAATGCAATCTTCTATCTTGTGCCCAAGCATCCGGTGGTAGGGGCAAAAGTCGGGATCACCTTTCTTGTTGACTTCCTCTCGGTCTTTTAGGCTCGCGCAGCTCGGAAATCCGGAGTCTTCATCGACTACGGAACATTTTCGGCATCGCTTCATTCTTGAACGGATATTCCCTCGCTCGAAGCTCCCTTAATGTACGTTGCGGACGAGGTGGTTGTTCATACCGTGGAGATGACCGATAGCCGGGCCGGGGTTGCTGGTAATTCCGTTGTGGTTGCTCGCGGCCGTCTCGGTGGTATTTGCATCGGCTGCTTGCCTTTGTCAATCGCCGCAACGATCCCGGATTTCTTTTCGAAGGTCTTCACCGACTTTCGCTTGTCCGTCTTGTCGGCGAAACTTAATTGCTTCGCCTCTTCTTGCAAGCTTCCGGCCTTGCTTAACAACTTCTCGAAAGTCTTAATAAGTGAATCCTTCGAGGAGAAGTGCTATCGGGCCGTGAATGCTTTTAAGTAAAATGCCGACCGCATGTTGTTCTTGTAGTTGTGGTTCACACTTCATGCTTAAGTTCCTCCATCGAAGTATGTAATCCACCAAAGTTTCGTTCGGCCTTTGTTTCTCTACCACTAAATCACCTATAGTGATGTGGTGCCGAGCTCCGCCGAATCGCTTCGATGAAGAGGTTCTCTAGCTCCGAGAACGTCTTCACCGAACCATTTAGTAATTCCGCATACCGCCGAAGGCGATTCCCGACGGATCGCCGACGAACCGTCTGGAAGAGTAATGCATCGCTCCCGCCGCATTACAACAACTCGGCACGAAAGTGTGCAACATGCCGTCGGGGGTTCCCGGCTCCGTCGAAGGTCTCGAACGGAGGTGGTACGAAGCCTTTCGGCATTGGACAACGTCGAATTCTTCCGGGTAAGGTCTACCCGTCCGAATGGATGTCCCGCTCTTCGATTGTGCTAAGGCTTCTCGCACTCGTCGTTCCACCAAGTTCTCGATATCCTTTTCGGTGGATCATACTTCGTGTTGTATCCTTTTTCACCGATCATCCCCATTGACGGATGTAATCTCCTTTCCTCCGTCTACAATGTGAATGACCTTCGGGGGTGTCTCTCTTGTGGTTGTATTTCGACTCCGGAGAGTGGCCGCAGCTACGGCCATCTCTTCCATCCTTTTCGCCATTCGAGCGATCGTGTCGTCTTTTCCCGAAGCCGCCTTCTCATCGCCCGGCTCCTCTCTTCTCGCGGCCGCAGGAGCACCTTGCGAAGCCGATGAAGCTCGTGTCTCAACCATGTTGATTTCTCGCATATTCGTCGTCCATGAATTCCGATGAATCAATCTCATCTCCGAACTTTTCTTCTCTTTCTTTCGCCAACCGTCGGATATCGGTTCTCAACTTTTCCATGGCATCTTCTAGCGGGGCTTTCCGTGTGTCATCTGCGGTTGTCGCGCGATAGCCGCCGGGTCCCCTTTTCACGAGTCCCCTTTATCGCAAGTAGCACTTTCTTCGCATTCCAGCCTCCCGGCGAGACTTTCTTTCTCGGCCGCCGTTTCAATCTTAATCGCCCAAGCAGGGACGCCATACCATCCTTCTAGCAGCAGAAGGTTCTAGGACCGGATGGTCCGTCCGCCAAATGCCGGAAGGTGGTATCCTCCCTAATCCGTAATCCCGAGACGACAACGGGCGGACTAGCCTTCATTCTTTTACTTGGCTTTTCTCGTCATGATGGCGGGTTCTACTCGGGGCCCAAGACGGGATTTGACCGGCACCCGCCCTATCCTTCGTAGAATCTCCGATACGGGCGCTTTTCCTTCTTGCTAACTTTTCTACCAAAGCTTGCAAGCCGAGCAAACGGCGTAGTTCTAGTTCTTTTCGCGGCTATCGTTGTAATATGCGGCCGAGGTAATGCGGCAACAATCTTGCGAACATTTTCCTCATCCTCTCGCGGCGAGAGGGGATGGAACCCGCTTCCTCCCAAAAGTGGTATGTAGTCAGCAAGCGGTGTATATTCCGGCAGCGGTGTATATTCCAGGCAGCTTCCGGAATTTCCTCCAGAAAGCAATTTCAGCGTGCTCCGGCTTCTCTGGCGATCCTTCTACTTCGTTTCTTCTTCGGGTCCTCGTCGCTGATGGAATCTTCGAACCGGACCCGATTTCGAAAACGTAAGGTCTTACAGGAAGATCTCGTACCCTCCACGGTAACAGTGTTTACCATAGTTCCGGATTTCTTTCCCTTTGATTTGCGTAAGTCGGGTAGGTGCGAAACAACTAGACCAGCTGGGGGTAGTAAGAACAGTCCTCCTCGCGGACGGCAAGCATTCTCTTAGTCGCGGATCCTTTCGTAGGAGGAAACTCTTGGGTCGACCTAAGGTCGAACTCAAGCAATGGCTCCTCGCCTTCAGATACCTCGTTCGTCGAGCAAAGAGGGAGACGTCGGTGATCTCGACGTTCGTGTTTTCAAATCTTTGTCCAAATCGGATGATCCCATTGTCGGCAACTTCATCCTTATAGCATGCCGAAGTCCACCCATCGGTGAAGGAGAAAATCGGCCTGGGCTTCCATTTCGCTAGGTAGATTCTGGTTGTCGGTCCCAAGTTATGCTTCTTTTCTTTAGACGAAAAGAAAGGAATTGAAAAGAGTCCGAACACATTCTTGTTCATGTATTTATAAGAAGGAATCATTTGTTAAAAGAATCACTTATTAGAGGGTTTGTTTATTTAGAACGAATGTTCAAAGGTGTAAAGAAGGTAAGGAATCCGATTCGGAGTTGGAAAGGAAAAGAGAGTCTTAAGAAAGACTTCTCGACTCGAAGGATCATTCCTAAACTAACACCTATCGGGGGTCCACCCCACCTCGTAAATGAGGTAAAGGATCTCGGAACCTCTCTCGTTTAGTGGGTGTCTAAACAAGGGTTCCTAAATCCGAGAATGTTGGCTATACTTGTTCAAGGTAGAAATGAACATAGTATCCCAACAGAAAGAAGGGTAGTTCGATCCATTAGGGACATGGATACACTACCGATTTTCGAAAGCAAAATTATTCGACTAAAATGGAGAGAGGAATTTTCCTCACGAGTCGCCGTAAATTTGTCGGCATATTTTTTAGGTCGTGTGTTTTATTTTGAAAAGGGGTCGCCTAACAGAAATTGTGCGGCGAATTTTTAATTTAATTTAAATAAATAATTTGAAAAGTAGTATTTGATTTTGAAAATAATTTTAAATTTGAAAATTTTAAGATATGAAATCAAACCGATCTCACATCCCAAATAGTTTATATAAACGAGCACCGCACCATAAACCGTGTATCTATCCCTAAGAATAGACACACCGCTCGACGATGGGGCTCGATTAAATAAACTAGAAGATTTGTGACATCCGTTTGGTCCGCGAACCAATTTTATAAGCCGACAAATTCCCCGCTTAATATGAAAGCATTAAACAGGGTTTATATTACTCCGGGTTCTTTAAAATTCTCTATAAGGGCAAGCCCCTATAGCTTAATTACATCTTAAGTGACGGGAATCACCTAAGAAAATTCTCGATAATAATCAATACTCCGCTCTCAAGAATTTCAAAGTTTAAGTTCTCAAAGGATCGAAGTTTGAAATTTCAATAGGGAATGGATCAAATTTGGAACATTTTGTTTTGGGAATCCAAAGGAAGAAAAGTAGGAGAAATCACGTATTCGAAGCGAACTTCGGTAATTTCCCGACTATCCTATTGTTTTGCTTCGAGTTTAGGAAAGTCCTAATATTTATTTAAATGTTTTTGATCTCGTCAATTTTAATTAATTAGGACTTATATTTGTATGATAAAATCACACAAATAAACCTCGAAGATGTGAGGGTTTATGTCGTATCGACGACTACATCGAATCCTAAAACCTGTTAGGGCTTAATTTGCAATGCAAATGCCTAACAAAAGGTCGAGGATTTATGTTGCACTAGTGCAAACTACCTCGAAATCCTATGGCTTCGTTGTTTAATTCTAAGAAAGTTTTGCTGAAGTAGATTCGGGTTTTGCCGATGACGATGGCCGTGCCGCCCACCATGCTCCGAGCTCCTTGTTGTTGCGCAGGTTTTAGTTTTAGAAGTCATAAATCGTGGGATGAGAAAAGTGTTTTGGTTTAGAGAAAATCTTAATTTCCAAGTGTTTTCAATATTTTAATTAAAACAAATCTTAAAGTTGATTATAACGACGCCGGTTAAGATCCTACGGTTCCATCCTTCCGCATCATTATTTTTATCGGATTCACTTAGTCCGTATGAATTTGCTAAACTCAACTAAATGAGTTCCACACTTTCATTTAGACCGTGGGAAATCCCGTTAGCAACACGTAGGTTACATCATCCGAGGTATTCCCGATCATCCAACAGACGTTTTAATTTAGTTATAATTGTAGTTTTGTGTTCTGTTTGTGATTAAATTTTGAGTTGTTTTATATTTTGAAATGTCGTGGCGGTGAATTTTATCTTGCAATGACTTTTAACTTAGTTTTGGTTTCAGCTTTAGGGACTATCCTAAAGGTGTGAGTTTTCATGCAACAGTTGTTTATCATGCAAGAAAAGTAAGTGCAATGCGATTAAATAAATCGCAATAATGTAAATTGCAAGAAAGTAAATCGCAATAACATAACAAGCGTACCCGGAGGGTCTTCCCGTCATCCCAAGCCGCACTTAAAACACAATTAGAATATTTAAGCAAGTTCCTAGGTAAAGCTAAGGGAAGGGTTATGGTTTTCTACCAAATTCCTAATCCTATAGCTAGTCATTTCTTATGACGTCTAGGTCTTTGTGTTTTGGTTTGAGGACGATTTTCTTCATCAAAGAATAATTAAATTTAGTTGTTCTTATAAACATCCTATCATATCGAGGAAGTGCTTAAGACAAATCTTAAACATCTTTTCAATATTTCTAGGATTGTTTTAAGTCCAAATGAATTTAATTATATAAATGAATTAATCGTCCAGGATTCAAATTTTGTTGTCTCGCTCAGATGAACTAGTGACATTCGAATGTCCTATAAGTGAAGTAACATTTCATTTAATGTTCTGTTTAGGAGTTATAATAACCAAAGCTTCCGAGGGTAAATTGGTATTCAAATGATTTAATTTAAGTTAATGGCTTTAAATTTGGAATAGTGTTCAAGTTATTTTTAGATTTATTTTGAATTCTTTATGTCTTTGGTGATGTTATATTTAATTCAACTTAATTGAATTTAATTTAATTTAATCGAGTTTTAATTCTATTTAATTCAATTTAATTCAATTTAGTTTGATTTGATGTTACATTAAATTAATTTGATTTGATTTAATTTTAATTTAATTTGATTTAATTTAATTTAATTTTTTAATTTAATTTAATTTAATTTAATTTAATTTGATTTAATTTAATTTGTTTATTTAATTTATTTTAATTTGATTTATTTAATTTAATTTAATTTGATTTAATTTAATTTTTTTAATTTAATTTTATTTTTTTTAATTTTAATTAAAATTTTAAAAGAGTTTAATAATTTAATTTTAGTTTAATGATTAAGTCTTTTAATGTTTTAAATTTGAGTTATCATTTTTAATTAAGAATTAAATATTAATGAGATAATTAATTTAGGGATTTTTAAATTAAAGAATAAATCTCTTCCAAATAATATCCTTATTTTAATAATTTTAATTTTATTATTCTTCCAAATTTAATCAATTATTTAATTAAAGTTTAATCATTTTAAATTGCTTAATGGGTTTCTACCCTTTAATTATTTAAATTTCAATCATCCAAATCGGATTAGGATCAAATATTTTGCTTGTTAATTTTTTATTAAACCTAAAGTCCACTTTATTTTCATGCGTCTCGCTTCTTCTCGAATGGGTATTTCTTCTCGCTGGGGTTGGTTCTTCTTGAACAACCACCCGCTTTCCTTTGTCTTTTGGACCCATTCTTGGAGGTAGAACTTTTCCACTTCTCAAGTCGACTTCGTAATTTCCTCCGAATCCAAGTATCGAGCTTGCCGGTGTCTCTTCTCGAATCGGAGTGACGAGTTCTTCTCGGATTAGCTTCGAATCCAAGGCTCTAACTCTATCGTGATCGGAGCTCCTCGAAACTCGCAGATAGATTCGTTGCTTCGTCGAGCTCTCGTAGCCTCCTCGATGGATGTCTTCTTCGTTATTTTGCTTGTCGAGATCGTGTATGATTCGAGAATTGTCGTTGGTATCGAAATCGATGTCCGGATTGTCGCTAGTTACGTAATCGTTAGAAACAATCAAAACGTAGCCAACGCCATCACCCTTATCATTATATGATCCCACCGAAGTGAGCGGATAATCGTACAAAATCGGAGGTTCGAGGGATTTCTCCCCCGAATCGGAAAACAACTATCCTAGATAAGCAGCCCCTAATCTAGCCTTAGGAGTCTCGGTCTTCTCTTCTTCGTCGATTTTCTTCTTCTCTTCAATCGTCTCCTCGTTGAGGTGGTTCTTCTATCGCAAGTGATAGTACCGGCTTAACAGTGTCTCGAACTCGAATTGAAGTTCGCACCGAGGCGGTTAGGATGTCGTCTAAAATCTTCTTCGAAGACCTCGTCCAGCGGTAGTCCATCCATCGGCGCCGTGTATGGATCTATCGGAATGATGTGATCGCTGAGATAACATCGACGGAACCTCCTTTCCGGGGTTCCTTCATATACTCCTTCGGGATTGTTATATTCCTTTCCGAAGGTCGTCGTCGAGCCAACTTTTCAAGGTAATGCATTCTTCTATCTTGTGCCCAAGCATCCGGTGGTAAGGGCAAAAGTTGGGACCACCTTTCTTGTTGACTTCCTCTGGTCTTTTAGGCTCGGCAGCTGGAAATCTGGAGTCTTCATCAGACTACGGAACATTTTCGAGCATCGCTTCATTCTTGAACGGGTATTCCCTGCTCAGAAGCTCCCTTAATGTACGTTGCGGACGAGGCGGTTGTTCATACCGTGGAGATGATCGATAGCCGGGCCGGGGTTGTTGGTAATCTCGTTGTGGTCGTCGCGGCCGTTCGGTGGTATTTGCAGTCGGTTGCTCGCCTTTGTCAATCGCCGCAACGATCCCGGATTTCTTTTCAAAAGTCTTCGCCGTACTTTTGCTTGTCCGTCTTGTCGGCGAAACTTAATTGCTTCGCCTCTTCTTGCAAGCTTCCGGCCTTGCTTAACAACTTCTCGAAAGTCTTAATAGTGAATCCTTTCGAGGAGAAGTGCTATCGGGCCGTGAATGCTTTTAAGTAAAATGCCGATCGCATGTTGTTCTTGTAGTCGTGGTTCACACTTCATGCTTAAGTTCCTCCATCGAAGTATGTAATCCACCAAAGTTTCGTTCGGCCTTTGTTTCTCTACCACTAAATCACCTATAGTGATGTGGTGCCGAGCTCGCCGAATCGCTCGATGAAGAGGTTCTCTAGTTCGAGAACGTCTTCACCGAACCATTTGTACTCCGCATACCGCCGAAGGCGATTCCGACAGACCGCCGACGAACCTTCGGAAGAGTAATGCATCGCTCCCGCCGCATTACAACAACCGGCACGAAAGTGTGCAACATGCCGTCGGGGTTCCCGGCTCCGTCGAAGGTCTCGGACGCGAGGTGGTACGAAGCCTTTCGGCATCGGACGCCGTCGACACTTCTTCCGGATAAGGTCTACCCGTCCGAATGGATGTCCCGCTCTTCGATTGTGCTAAGGCTTCTCGCACTCGCCGTTCCACCAAGTTCTTGATATCCTTTTCGTGGATCATACTTTGTGTTGTATCCTTTTTCGACCGATCATCCCCATCGACGGATGTAATCTCCTTTCCTCCGTCTACAATGTGAATGACCTCTCGGGGGTGTCTCTCTTCGTGGTTGTACTTCGACTCCGGAGAGTGGCCGAGCTACGGCCATCTCTTCCATCCTTTTCGCCATTCGAGCGATCGTGTCGTCTTTTCCCGAAGTCGCCTTCTCATCGCCCGGCTCCTCTCTTCGCGGCCGCAGGAGCACCTTGCGAAGCCGATGAAGCTCGTGTCTCAACCATGTTGATTTCTCGCATATTCGTCGTCCATGAATTCCGATGAATCAATCTCATCTCCGAACTTTTCTTCTCTTCTTTTGCCAACTATCTGGATATCGGTTCTCAACTTTTCCATGGCATCTTCTAGCGGGGCTTTCGTGTGTCATCGTGGTTATCGTGCGATAGCCGCCGGTCCCCTTTCACGAGTCCCCTTTATCGCAAAGAACACTTTCTTCGCATTCCAGCCTCCGGCGAGACTTTCTTTCTGGGCCGTCGTTTCAATCTTAATCGCCCAAGTAGGGGACGCCATACCATCCTTCTAGCAGCAGAAGGTCTAGGACCAGATGGTCTGTCCGCCAAATGCTGGAAGGTAGTATCCTCCCTAATCTGTAATCCTGAGACGACAACGGGCGGACGAGCCTTCATTCTTTTACTTGGCTTTTCTGTCATGATGGCGGGTTCTACTCGGGGCCAAGACGTGATTTGACTGGCACCCGCCCTATCCTTCATAGAATCTTCGATACGGGGCAGTTTTCCTTCTTCGCTAACTTTTCTACCAAAGTTTGCAGTCGAGCAAACGGCGTAGTTCTAGTCCTTTTCTTGCGGCTATCGTTGTAGTATGCGGGCTGAGGCAATGCGGCAGCAATCTTGCGAACATTTTCCTCGTCCTCTCGCGGCGGAGAGGGGATGGAACCCGCTTCCTCCCAAAAGTGGTATGTAGTCGAGCAAATGGTGTATATTCGGGCAGCGGTGTATATTCAGCAGTCCTGGATTTCCTCCAGAAAACAATTTCAGCGGCTCGGCTTCTTCGGCGATCCTTCTACTTCGTTTCTTCTTCGGGTCCTCGTCGCTGATGGAATCTTCGAACCGGACCCGATTTCGAAAACGAAGGTCTTACAGAAGATCCGTACCCTCCACGGTAACGAGTTTACCATAGTTCTCGATTTCTTTCCCCTCGATTTGGCGAAGTCGGGTAGGTGCAGAAACAACTAGACCAGCTGGGAGTAGTAAGAACGCTCCTCCCGCGGATGGCAAGATTCTCTTAGTCGGGATCCTTTGCAGGGAGGAAACTCTTGGATCGACCTAAGGTCGAACTCGCGCAGCTGCTCGGCCTTCGTATACCTTGTTCGTCGGTGCAAAGAGGGAGACGTCGGTGATCTCGACGTTCGTGTTTTCAAATCCTTGTCCAAATCGGATGATCCCATCGTCGGCAACTTCATCCTTATGCATGCGCCGAAGTCCAGTCCATTGGTGAAGGAGAAAATCGCCTCGGGGCTTCCATTTCGCAGGTAGATTCTCGGTTGTCGATCCCAAGTTATGCTTTTTTTCTTTAGGATGAAAAGAAAGGAATCGAAAAGAGTCCGAACACATTCTTGTTCATGTATTTATAAGAAGGAATCATTTGTTAAAAGAATCACTTATTAGAGGGTTTGTTTATTTAGAACGGAATGTTCAAAGGTGTAAAGAAGGTAAGGAATCTGATTCGGAGTTGGAAAGGAAAAGAGAGTCTTAAGCAAGACTTCCGACTCGAAGGATCATTCCTAAACTAACACCTATCGGGGTCCACCCCACCTCGTAAATGAGGTAAAGGATCTCGGAACCTCTCTCGTTTAGGGGTGTCTAAACAGAGGGTTCCTGAATCCGAGAATGTTGGCTATACTTGTTCAAGGTAGAAATGAACATAGTATCCCAACAGAAAGAAGGGTAGTTCGATCCATTAGGGACATGGATACACTACCGATTTTCGAAAGCAAAATTATTCGACTAAAATGGAGAGAGGAATTTTCCTCACGGAGTCGCCTTAAATTTGTAGGCATATTTTTTAGGTTGTGTGTTTTATTTTGAAAAGGGGTCGCCTACCGTAAATTGTGCGGCGAATTTTTAATTTAATTTAAATAAATAATTTGAAAAGTAGTATTTGATTTTGAAAATAATTTTAAATTTGAAGATTTTAAGATATGAAATCAAACCGATCTCACATCCCAAATAGTTTATATAAACGAGCATCGTACCATAAACCGTGTATCTATCCCGAAGAATAGCACACCGCTTGACGATGGGGCTCGATTAAATAAACTAGAAGATTTGTGACATCCGTTTGGTCTCGCGAACCAATTTTATGTGCCGACAAATTCCCCGCTTAATATGAAAGCATTAAACGTGGTTTATATTACTCGGGTTCTTTAAAATTCTATATAAGGGCAAGCCCCTATAGTTAATTACATCTTAAGTGACGGAATCACCTAAGAAAACTCTCGATAATAATCAATAATTCTCGCTCTCAAGAATTTCAAAGTTTAAGTTCTCAAAGGATCGAAGTTTGGAATTTCAATAAAGGAATGGATCAAATTTGGAACATTTTGTTTTGGGAATCCAAAGGAAGAAAAGTAGGAGAAATCACGTATTCGAAGCGAACTTCGGTAATTTCCCGACTATCCTATTGTTTGGCTTCGAGTTTAGGAAATTCCTAATATTTATTTAAATGTTTTTGATCTCGTCAATTTTAATTAATTAGGACTTATATTTGTATGATAAAATCACACAAATAGCCTCGAAGATGCGAGGGTTTATGTCGTATCTGACGACTACCTCGGAATCCTAAAACCGGTTAGGGCTTAATTTGCAGTGCAAATGCCTAACAAAAGGTCGAGGATTTATGTTGCACTAGTGCAATCTACCTCGAAATCCTATGGCTTCGTTGTTTAATTCTAAGAAAGTTTTGCTGAAGTAGATTCGGTTTCGTCGATGACGATGGCCGTGCCGCCCACCATGCTCCTAGCATCCTTGTTGTTGCAGAGGTTTTAGTTTTAGAAGTCATAAATCGAGGATGAGAAAAGTGTTTTGGTTTAGAGAAAATCTTAATTTCCAAGTGTTTTCAATATTTTAATTAAAACAAATCTTAAAGTTGATTATAACGACGCCGGTTAAGATCCTACTGTTCCATCCTTCCGACATCATTATTTTTATCGGATTCACTTAGTCCGTATGAATTTGCTAAAATCAACTAAATGAGTTCCACACTTTCATTTAGACCGCTGGAAATCTCGTTAGCAACACATAGGTTACATCATCCGAGGTATTCCCGATCATCCAACAGGACGTTTTAATTTAGTTATAATTGTAGTTTTGTGTTCTGTTTGTGATTAAATTTTCGAGTTGTTTTATATTTTGAAATGTTGTGGCGGTGAATTTTATCTTGCGATGACTTTTAACTTAGTTTTGGTTTCAGCTTTAGGGACTATCCTAAAGGTGTGAGTTTTCATGCAACATGTTGTTTATCATGCAAGAAAAGTAAGTGCAATGCAGTTAAATAAATCGCAATAATGTAAATTGCAAGAAAGTAAATCGCAATAACATAACAACATAGTACCTGGAGGGTCTTCCCGTCATCCCAAGCCGCACTTAAAACACAATTAGAATATTTAAGCAAGTTCCTAGTAAAGCTAAGGGAAGGGTTATGGTTTTCTACCAAATTCCTAATCCTATACTAGTCATTTCTTATGACGTATAGGTCTTTGTGTTTTGGTTCGAGGACGATTTTCTTCATCAAAGAATAATTAAATTTAGTTGTTCTTATAAACATCCTATCATATCGAGGAAGTGCTTAAGACAAATCATAAACATCTTTTCAATATTTCTAGGATTGCTTTTAAGTCCAAATGAATTTAATTATATAAATGAATTAATCGTCCAGGATTCAAATTTTGTTGTCTTCGCTCAATGAACTAGGACATTTGAATGTCCTATAAGTGAAGTAACATTTCATTTAATGTTCTCGTTTAGAAGTTATAATAACCAAAGTTTTGAGGGTAAATTGGTATTCAAATGATTTAATTTAAGTTAATGGGTTTAAATTTGGAATAGTGTTCAAGTTATTTTTAGATTTATTTTGAATTCTTTATGTCTTTTGTGATGTTATATTTAATTCAACTTAATTGAATTTAATTTAATTTAATTGAGTTTTAATTCTATTTAATTCAATTTAATTCAATTTAGTTTGATTTGATGTTACATTAAATTAATTTGATTTGATTTAATTTTAATTTAATTTGATTTAATTTAATTTAATTTTTAATTTAATTTAATTTAATTTAATTTAATTTGATTTAATTTAATTTGTTTATTTAATTTATTTTAATTTTATTTATTTAATTTAATTTAATTTAATTTGATTTAATTTAATTTTTTTAATTTTATTTTATTTTTTTTAATTTTAATTAAAATTTTAAAAGAGTTTAATAATTTAATTTTAGTTTAATGATTAAGTCTTTTAATGTTTTAAATTTGAGTTATCATTTTTAATTAAGAATTAAATATTAATGAGATAATTAATTTAGGGATTTTTAAATTAAAGAATAAATCTCTTCCTAATAATATCCCTATTTTAATAATTCTAATTTTATTATTCTTCCAAATTTAATCAATTATTTAATTAAAGTTTAATCATTTTAAATTGCTTAATGGGTTTCTACCCTTTAATTATTTAAATTTCAATCTTCCAAATCAGATTAGGATCAAATATTTTGCTTGTTAATTTTTTATTAAACCTAAAGTTTTAATTAAGGGTTAAAATTTTAATTACCACTTTGCCCCTTTAAGCTTAATAATTTTATAACTCACTAAATTGAACTCAAATGAACTTGAAATTTTTATGTGACTTCACTCATATGTCAATAAAGACATGAGAGGAGAAAATGTGATTTTTCTGTATTTAATTTATTTATATAATTTTTTTTGGTAGAAAATAGAGATTTCCAAGGAAATTTTAATAACATGACCAAGGGAAATTTTCTGTCCTTAAGAAAATTAGGGGACATTCCTAATGACCAGAGGACCACTTGGACCAATTTTGGTGATTTTTTGAATTATATTATTTTTATTATAATTATTTTAAGTTTTGGAGTGTTAATTAATTTAAAAATAAAATAAATGTTGAAAAATGAATTTTATATTTTTCAAAAATCTCTCTGATATAAAGGAAATCAGAAAAGCAAATTTTGCAATTTTCTGATTTTTCTATGATTTATTATAATTATTTTAATGAAAAAGCTAGAAAATATATTTTTTTAATTTTAAAATTACCCTAAAGCTTTAAAATTTAATATCTCACTAAATACACCTAAGAAAAATATGGGGTTTGTTCCTAAGTGATTAAAATTCAAAATGTGACATTTTGATGAATTTTATTATTTTTGTGATTTTTATTATTTTTTAATTATTAAAAATATTAAAATAATATTAAAAATCAACTTTTTTAGAAAATTGAAATTTTAATTTTCTTAGATTCCCCTAATATCAGAGAGGCTTCAAAACCAATTTGGTGAATTTTTGAAAGGTATTTTGAAAGTTATGAATTTTTAAAGTTTAAAATGACTAAGTGGCTTAATCAACCCAATTAGTGGGGCTAACCAAGTCCAATTGACCTCAAATTTTTATGGTGGGTTCCTCTGATCCTAAAGGTCAGTGGAGAATTGATTTGAAGTCAATTTAATGTATGGTTAGCTCTAATTAATTAGAGACCCATTTTGAGTGTTTAAGCCAATTAGGGTTGTTTTAATTGAACTAACTCAAAACCTATTTTTCCTAGGGTTCTCTGGTCATAAGGAACATCATCAAATTTTCCTAGAATTTATTTCACAACATGCTATTTATTGAAATTAAAATACTCAAAACAGTAACATGAATTTGAAAAATTAATAACTCTCCATGGGATGGCTTCCGACTTTGGAAAATTCAAGGAATGTTCCCAAACTCGTAGGCTTCAAAAGCCCTATGGTCTCATGCCATGGTGAATTGTATACATGCATGGAGAATTAAAAGTATGCAGAGAGTAAATAAATTATAAAAAATAAAATACTTGATGAAATTAAATGATTTCTTTTCCACATTATTCTCCTCCGTTCACCGAGCAAGAAGGTATTTTTATTTTATTTTTCTGATTTTTCTACACAAAGTTATGAATTTTTGAAGTTTAGGGAATTAAATAAATCAGAAAAAATCCTTAATTTTCTATTTATCCACGCGGCGCCGCGTCAACCTCGGCAGATCCGAAACGCCGCGTGGCGCGCTCCCATTCGACGCCGCCATCTAACTCGCGCCTCCCGGGCCCGCCGTATCGTTCCGTCTTCGATCCGACGCGATCCCGGCCGTCCGTCCGCGCGTGTATTAAATGAACGCGCATCCGTTCATCGTCCCCAAGTGTCCTCACCCGAGAGCCGTCCACACTAAATCCCTAATATCTCACTCGATACTCAATGGATTTTCATGTTCTTATGCTTCATGGATTCGGTCTCAAGAGACGAACACATCTATACGGCTATCATGCATTGAAATTAAAGCATTTGAAATGGAGAATCTACGTAAGCTTCGGGATGAAGAATTAGCTCATACCTTTGCTCGAGAAGTGTGGCTTCAATCCGAGAGTTGTTGCACCTCCGATTGGATCCTAAGAAGCTCCGCATGAAGTCTCCCGGTCTCGGTGAATTGTCTAGGTTGGATTTCGACCACGCCCGATCACAAAGCTTGGAGGCCGGAGCAACCGGGAGGCTCGGAGATGGGGCTTTTGCCGGTGAACACCTTCCCCTGGTCCGGTGAAGGTGTAGAACCAATCAATTTGGGGATTGGCTCACCGTGGAGAAGTGTCCCGATTTTAGGTGGAATTTCGCTCGAGAAATCGGGTTTTGTCGCGGGGATCGTGGCAAATCGACACCGGGGATCAACTGCTCGAAGGGTGGAGAAGGTTAGGAACAATTTTGGCGTAGTTTCGGCAAGGTTTGTGCAACTCTCCTCTCATGGCCGCGAGGGGGTCGGGTTTGAATAGAGGTGGCCGGAGAGCCTCCCGTGGATGGCCAAGGGTCGGGATCAACCGCTCCGGTCATGGGAAGAACAGCCATGGTGGCCATCGGGCATGGGGCAGCTCAGCAAGGTGGAATTCCAAAGCTTGGCTCCTCCCAAGGTCTCGGCCATGGTGTTTTCCGGCGATCCGAGCGGTCGGCCTGAGCAGGCATGGGTCACCTTCGTGTTCGTGGAGTCCGTGGTCTCGAAGTTGGTGAAGTCAATCGGAGTTTGACATGTGTAAAGGCTTTGAATTAAAATGGAATGGAGAAGGGGTCATTTTGGTATCAATTTGGTCAACCCATTGGTTCGGGTTGGGTGCACCTCCCCATGGCCTCGATTTTGGGCCGAGAGGATCACTGGCCGCCCAAGAGAGAATGGTGTGGTCTCTATCCATGATGAGGTGGCTAAACATGGTTTAGAGTGTGTCATGGATAAGGTTAAAAAGCTTAATGAAAGATTAGGAAAGGAGCCCCTCCTTTTACCATTAATGGCATGGTCACATGCCAAACTTTCATGGCTCCATATGGCTTCGTGAATGGCTCACCCTTGGCTCCATTTCGTTCGGGAAAAGCTTCGGGTCAATTTCATAAAAAGGGATTTAAGAAAATTTTGATATTTTGATGGGAATTTGTATTGGGATTGATTTGGAATTGTTTAATTGATGACTTTTAAACTTAGGGGCAATTTTGATTAAATGGATGATGAGGGGAAGTGCCATGTGGGCTTTAGATGAATTTGGGCTTTCGAATTCGAAGGAAGTCGGCTTTTAGGAAAGTTTAAGGGGAATGGGCTTTTTGATTTTAGGATGGGCATTTGGGTGAAGATTTTGTGAAGGACCTTGTCAAATAAGTGTTATAATTGGTTTAGGGATGTTCTATGAAGGGCTTGGAGTCAATTTAGTGTGATTCGGGATCGAATCGGTTCGAATTGGATTTATTCTGTAAGTGGGCCTATGTAGGTCAAATTGGGCTAACTTGGGCCAATGTTGGGCTAGGGTTAAAATTGATGTAAAATTAATGTTGAGAAATATTTATGGGAGTGTTTCAAAGAGGTTTTGACTTTGGTCGGGCTTTGATTTCTGGGGTTTGGGCTCATTCTGGGTTAGGTCTCGGGTTTAGGTCAAAAATGGGCCTTTTAGCTTTGGGTTGAATTTGAGTGGGGTTTGGGTCAAAATTTTGGGCAAATCATGTTAGTGTTTTATTTGTGGGAATGTTAAGGAAGATTTAGAAAAGATTTGGGGTTAATTGAGTTGAATCGGGTGAGCTCGGGTTAGGTTTCGGTCATGGGTCCAAATTGGGCTTTAAGGCCAAAAGTGAAATTGGATCCAAATATCAATCAAATTGGACTTGAATTTGGTCTAGATTGGTGTTGGGAATGTGGAATTGAAGTTTAGAACTGAATTGGACCAGAATTTGGGTCAATTGGGTAGGTTTGGTTCGACATCGAGTTCACTTCGGGTTAAAATGGGTCAAATTGGAGGTTTTGACAAAAGTTGGGTAAATTGACAAAATTGGCCCATGGCGTAGTTGGAGAAAATGAAATTGGGAATACTTGGGATTTTCTGGAATTTTCTGGGAATTTTTTGAATTTTTGGATTTTTTGGCCAAGAGGGGTATTTTGGGTATTTGGAGGGTATTGGGAGGTATTTTTGGAATTTTTGGTATTTTTGGGTATGGATGATCAATTTGAGTGGAGAGAAATGTTTGGGATTGATTTTGGGGAATTTTGAGCAATTTAGGTGATTTTGCAAATTTTGGGTAGTTTCAAGGGTTTTGGGTAGCTGAGACGGTGTAGTGGTCCTCGGGTCAAAAATCGAAAATTTGGAAAATCGAAGATCGGGTGAATTTGAGTGGAATGAAGTCATTTTGGTTGAGCCATGAAGTCACATCAAGCTCACATGAGCCATGAAGGGACTCATTTGAGGCATTCACTATGTTGTTCCTAACCCTTCAGCCAAGGGCTTAGTGGTTAAGGACCATCCATGCGAATCACCTACATGAGTCGTGAGGTCAAGTTGGGTATGGGTGTGTTTTTAGGAAGTGTGTGAAAGTGTAGTGTATAAGTGTAGTGTGTGTGTAAGTCAGCCCCTTCACTGCACCGGGCCACCTGTGGCGCATCCTAAGGCCAAAGAGTCCTGTAGGAACTCATCCTTAAACTTCCACATTTAATTTCAACCCTCTAGGTGATTAGGGGTCTACAGTCAAGTTTGTGGAGTTTGCAGGGAGTTAAGAAGTGGTTTGAGTTTCTAAAAGGTGGGTCCCAATTCTAGTCCTCTAAGATAGTCAAAGGAAAAGCCTAAGGCTAGATCCTAAGCACTAAAAAGAAGAAGAGAAGACCTCATCAAAAATGAGGTCAACAAATGGACCCCCAATAGGTGTGGTGAGCCGACGGAGCACACCGCGCGTATTGGTGTTGACCGAAGCGATCAACAAAACCAACACAAACGTCCAAGTGACAAACTTAGGACAAAGCAAAAGAATTTCCGCCTGGGAGTATCGGGTATGTTCCCAAACCGGAGATACCCGAACTCTCGCCTGGGAAAAGAAAATGAGGTGAATTCCGAATCACATGACCTCGGAGAATTTCGATTTAGATTTTATTTTGTTTCGGTTTAAGTTCGACGTGTGAACTTAGATTTTAGTTCGGAGTTTTAATTTAGATCAAGTTTTGTAAAAATTAATTCGAGGGATTTGATTCGAAATGAAAATCGGAATTCCGAGGTTTTAGATGTAACATCTTCAACCTCGAAAGAAAATTGAATTGATCAGATTGAATCATTGCAATGAGGAGAGATCTCGTAGCAATGCGGTATTGGATGTAAAATCCTTAACCTCAAGAGTTTGATTTTGATGTATTTCATTGCCGTAGTGAAAGAATCCTAAAGCAAGCAGTACTGGATGTAAAATCCTCGACCCAAAAAGTTTGATTTTGATGTATTTCAAAGGCAATAGGGAAAGAATCCTAAAGCAAGGTGCTCTTGGATGAAAATCCTCGACCCAAAAATTTAAATTTGATGTATTTCGAGTGCAATAGGAAAGAATCCTAAAGCAAGTGCAATCTGGATGTAAAATCCTCGACCCAAAAATTCGAATTTGATGTATTTCAAAGGCAATAGGGAAAGAATCCTAAAGCAAGGCGCAGTCTTGGATGTAAAATCCTCGACCCAAAAATTTGAATTTGATGTATTTCAAAGTGCAATAGGGAAAGAATCCTAGAGCAATGCAGTACTTGGATATA
The DNA here is from genome assembly GCA_022702705.1 of Papilionanthe hookeriana x Papilionanthe teres. NCBI lineage: Eukaryota > Viridiplantae > Streptophyta > Magnoliopsida > Asparagales > Orchidaceae > Papilionanthe > Papilionanthe hookeriana x Papilionanthe teres. The sequence continues at coordinate 29,019 of JAKZJZ010000162.1, read as the reverse complement.
AAATCCTCGACCCAAAAGTTCGAATTCGATGTATTTCAAAGGCAATAGGGAAGAATCCTAAGCAAGGATACTTGGATGTAAAATCCTCGACCCAAAAAGTTTGATTTTGATGTATTTCAAGGCAACAGGGAAAGAATCCTAAAGCAAGTGCAGTCTTGGATGTAAAATCCTCGACCCAAAAGTTCGAATTTGATGTATTTCAAAGGCACTAGGGAAAGAATCCTAAAGCAGTGCGGTCTTGGATGTAAAATCCTCGACCCAAAAGTTTGAATTTGATGTATTTCAAAGGCAATAGGGAAAGAATCCTAAAGCAAGGTGCAGTCTCGGATGTAAAATCCTCGACCCAAAAGTTTGAATTTGATGTATTTCAAGTGCAACAGGGAAGAATCCTAAAGCAAGCATGGACTTGGATGTAAAATCCTCGACCCAAAAGTTTGAATTTGATTGAGATTTGATTCGAGATCCGGAAGAAATTGAATTTGAATTTGATTGATATTTCGAGATCCGGAAAGATTGAATTCGAGATTTGGAAGGATGAGTTTGAACTCGATTGAAATTTGATTTAAGATTTGATTTGAAATTTGGAAGATCAAATTTGAAATTCGATCGAGATCGGATTTGAAATCTGGAAAGATTGAATTTGAAATTTGATTGAGATTTGGAATTTGTGTTCATTTTGTTTGTCCTTTAACGATTCAAATTTATTTTATCGTGAATTTAATGTTCATGTGAATTTGGTGTTTATCATTTTTAGATTTTTTTTTAGGAAAGTTTTCTTTTATTCTTCTTTTTTTTTTCTTTTATGTTATTTGTTCGAAGTTCATTTAACTTTAATGGCGTTTCCTACCAATTTGCACAAAAGAGGTGAAGGCCAAAAATGTGACATGGTCACTTTCATTCCAATCATGTCAAGATACATCATACAACTCGATCTGGAATACATCTCATACAATCCATGTAGACTCAAAACGGACTATGTATGATCTTTGTTGATCCATCAAAGAAGCATCTGTCAAACATCCATGTCTGAATAGTGGGGTACATGGTCAATAACATCACCTTCCAAGCCATCCTTGGCAAGGATGCCGTATGGATGTACGTTGGAGGTGTGATATTTCCCATGTAACTCACAGCTCGTAAGGCCGGAGGTTCTCTAGCTCCGGTCCGGCCGGAAATGGTAAGGTGTCTTCCCGTCGTCCATTCTCCCGAAAGTAACCGAGATCCGCTTCACCGGTACTCCCGGTATGCAATGCTTAGCGATATCTCGCTCCGTTGCCCTTCGCATCATGACGGAACCTACCGTAGAGGTATCTTCACCGGCCCTCGGAACTCACCCGGGCTCGCTATCCGGAGGTCGATCCGAACATGATGTTACACTCGTTCGAGAAAGAGATCGTGCGTAGTGGTCCGACAAAGTCATGGTGATCTATGTGTAGGGGTATGCAACCACCCTACTTGTAGATGTTAATAATGCAGCTATCGGGTATGCAATCTGCCGTGCAGCATTCTCCATGTTATCAATCTCTTTACCATTCTCTTGATGACTAATGGCATCGGATCCACTTGCCCATGACGGAGTATTCCGGTGGGTTTCCCTTCCGTCCTCCGCAAAGTCAGTAGCAAGATCCGCATCGTATCGTGATTATTCCCTTCCCCGGCATCCATCTCCGGGGTTCCGATTATGTGTTTTCCTCAGCGGCCTCGCTCGGCCCATTCTTTTCAAATCCCGGATGCAATCCACGATTTGCTGCTGTTCATACTCTGAGAATACGTCTGTATGTAGCTCGAGGCCCTCTAGTATATTGATTCTTCTACCTTTAATTCTCTCGAAGTATTCAAAGGTTTTCTTTTCAACATTTTGCATTCTCTCCGACTCGTATTCCGGAATGCTCCGCAGATGGCGAGGCCTTGTGACATATCGTGGGATATACGGTTCACTCCCTTCACGTTCTCCCGCATACCTCGGCTCCTCGGTGATGATGCCCGTCGGGACATCCCCCGGGTTGCTTCTGCAACAAGGTCATGCATCACCGGTGGTTCTATCCGGTGGCGTGGTAGCCTTCTTTCTTCCGATCTTCGTGACATCTCCCCGGTTCTTTCCGTTATCCTAGGAGCTGGCCTCCTTCTTCGAGTTCCCGGTGAACCGGTGTCCTCGAAGTGTACGTACCGGCGTGAGTAACTCTCTCGTCGCGCCGGTCCGCAGCCTAGTTTTGTTAACATCTTACGGATACGTCGATTCTTATTTCTTCGTTGCGTTGCCGTGAGAGTAGCTCTCCGCACTTCGAATCTCTGCGGGCGCGGCGCCGACAAGCCCGCCCTCCGCCGTAGCGACTACGCATTTCATTTTCTTGTCTTCTTCGGCGTTTGCCATTCTTTTCTTGCTCGCCGGATCGGTGGCTTGGGCCACCCACTTTCATCACCGTCTCGCCCGGCAGCTTCTTCTCGATCAACCGGGACCCGGTCACTTTCCTCGTATCGTAGGCTCCGCCGGTTCGAAATCCGAGTCAATCTCGATTATCGCTCCATCTTTCACCCTCTTTTCATCGAGTGCAAGGCTTACGCCATTCTTAAAGTTCGAGACCAACCGCCCGTTCGACATTTCCGCGAAAAGACAAGGAAAAGGATCGTGGCCGTACTAAGAACAAGAACATTAAGAAAACGTTTATTAAAGACATTTTTTTATATAAATTTTTTATTTTCAAATTTAACAGAATGAAGTAGAATAAGATGAGGGAAGAGATTTTGATTTGGAAAAGAAAACAAGGAAAACTTAATTATCATGATTTTATTTATTTTAGCACATTTTATTATTTTTCGGTTCGGACCCAATCATAAGTAATTACTTCGCCCGTGTTTCTTAGGGATGAAGAATTCATTCCTTCAAAACATCGTGTAGCGTAATACTTTTTCAAGTATCGTCCGTTGATCTGAAGCATATGTCGTTCTCCCCGGCAATTCACTAACCGGTAGGAACCTCCCGAGTATATCGCTTCAACCACAAACGGTCCTTCCCAAGTGGGTTCAAATTTTCCTCCCATCTCGCGGTGTGCAAGGATAGGTCTCGAGAACGAGAACTAAGTCACCAACTTCGAAGGTTCTCGCGGACCCGCTTGTCATGGGCTTGAACCATCTTAGCTTGGTATAGTTCTAAATTCCGTTGCGCCGCAAGTCTTTTCCTTCCAAGCTTTCTAATTCTTCTAGTCGTAATTTGGCGTTCTCTTCCGTCGTGATCTTATTTGCAACTCGCAATTCGAGTGAAGGAAGCCGAACCTCTAAAGGTAACATCGCTCGGACCCATACACCGCGAGCGTAAGGTGTAGCTTCGAGTAGGAGTTCGAAGGTTGTCCGGCAGGCCCATAAGGCTTCTAACAACTTCTCGTGCCAATTTCTCTTATTATCGTCCAAAGTTTTCTTTAAGATTTGAACGAGAGTTTTATTAAAAGCCTCGCCGAGGCCGTTTGCTCTCGGGTAGTAAATTGTCGAGTATCGCCAGCCGATTCCGTGTCTCCCCGACAAAATTGTTGATTTGTGTGCTTCCGAATGCCGACCCATTATCCGAGATGATCTCGCGCGGCACTCCGAAACGGTAGACAACTTGGTTCTCGAAAACCGTAGCACGTGGTGTGCTTTCACTTCCTAAGCGGAACCGCCCGCCCACTCGGAAAAGTAATCCGTAGCCGCAAGAATGAAACGATGTCCTTTTGAAGATGGTGGTTCTATCGGACCCACTATATCCGTGCCCCAACATTCAAATGGCCACGACGCAATTGTCGGTGCAAGCACATTCGGAGGTTGGTGTAGAACCACTCCGCGCACTCGGCATTGGTGATAGCTCTCGGCGATTTTCATGCAGTCGGTCATCATCGAGGGCCGTAGGTACCCTAGTCTTTTAATTTTCATTTTCATCTTCGGACCCGACCGGTGAGCGCCACAGAGTCCCGAATGCACCTCCTTAACAATTTCACGGGCCTCGGACCCGCTTAGGCACCTTAGCCACATTTGATCAAAAGACCTTCCGTACAATGTGTTGTTTATTAATGCGTAAGACGCAGTTCTTTCTCGATCCGATGGGCTAGCTACCTATCGTCCGGTAGCTTTCCCGTTTGTGTGTAGTCTACTAATGGCCGTCGCCAATCTTCTCGTGTTTTCTCGTCACCGTCGCAACCGATTCTTTTCCTTTTTCTCGATTTGTGTATCGTGTCTATGTCGAGCCGTGATAGGACCCGACGTCCGCGAACCGACACTTCCACCGATTCATCTTGCAAGCATGCAAATTCTTTTGCGAGACGGGCTAAAGCATCCGCTAAAGCATTTTCTTTTCTCGGGAATTTTGTAGATCGTTACATTTGGAATCTGTTCCAACAACTCGTATGGCATACTCGGAAGTATTGTTCGAGTCTTGGCTTTAAAATTCCGTATTGTCCGACGATCCGTTGAATGATTAACTCGCGAATCCCCGTAGATGCTGATGTATGTTATCCCCATTCGAATAGTTAATTCCAGATCCCGTTATGAGGGTTTCGTATTCCGCTTCGTTGTTCGTACACGGCTCCGTCAAGTGGTAGGAGTATCTTAACATCCCCCGCTCCGTGTTATAAAGATTAACCCGATTCCCGCCTTACCGGCACTATCACTTGCGATTCTTCGTCTTTATGTGCCGAAGATTCTCCGTCGAAATACAATTCCCAACGTCGATCATCAAGGTTTTCTAGGTTCATTATTTGTTCATCCGGCAAATCGTCATCGAGAGGAGATTCGGCCGCAAAGGGTGTGCTACGAGAAAGTCCGCTAAGACTTGTCCCTTCACCGCACGCGAGGCACGAAAGTTATATCGAATTGCAATAATATCATCGACCATCCGGCAAGTCCGCTCGGAAAGTGTCGGACGAGTCATCAAGTATCGCAATGGATTAAATTTCGAGATCAAGTCGATCTTATGAGAAAGCATGTAGTGCCCGAGCTTTTGAGCGGCGAAGATCAGTGGCCAAACAATGCTTTTCAATTGTGGATACCTTACTTCCGTCGGAAGTAAACGACGGCTTAAGCAAGTAAAGAGCATTTTCTTTACCCTCATCATCGACTCCTGCCAACATGGCTCCGAGAGAGTCGTCTAAAGCCGCGTGTAGCACTCTCGAGACTGGGTCGCTAAGACAGAGGTGTCATTAAATATTGTTTAATGTCCTCGAAGGCCTCCCGGCATTTTTCTTCCCAAATAAATTTGGCGTCCTTTTTAACTAGTGCCGAGAAAGGCCGACACCTACTCGACAGTGCTCGAGATAAAGCGTCGAAGATATGCCAACTTCCCTTGAAAAGATCGTAGTTGTTTTAAGGTTTCGGAGGCGGCATATCTAAGATAGCTTTAATCTTTTCCGGTCGATTTCAATTCCACGATGTCGGACAACGAATCCTAAGAATTTCCCGGAGGTGACGCCGAAGGCGCATTTTAAGGGATTCATCTAAAGGTTAAATTGTCTTAATCGTTCGAAAACAATTCTCAAATCAAACAGGTGGTTTTCCTTTACTTTGTTTTTGATGACCACATCGTCCACGTAGCATTCGACTTGATTGTGGATGAGATCATCAAAAATTCTTGTCATTGCTCTTTGGTAGGTTGCTCCTGCGTTCTTCAGTCCGAATGGCATTACAGTGTAGCAAAATACTCCGATCGGCGTCCTGAATACTGTAAACTTTTCATCTTCTGGAGCCATTTTTATCTGGTTGTATCCTGAAGATCCATCCATGAACGAGAATATTTCATGTGTCGAAGCAATGTCGATCATTAATTCCGGGATCGGTAGAGGAATTCATCTTTTGGACATGCCTTGTTCAAATCTCTCGAAGTCCACACAGTATTCCGATCCGACCATTCTTCTTCTCGACCGGCACTACATTGGCTAGCCGAGCTCGGTATTGTTCTTCACTGGACAAATTTAGCGTCTATTAGCTTTTTAACTTCGGCTATGACTTGTTGTTCAATTTCTAGACGCATTCTTTCGGGACCTCGTCCGACCGGGACAGTAGTAGGATCCACTCCTAGCTTATGGATCGCAACCTCTGGAGCTAATCCCGGCATCTCGTCATAGTTCCAAGCAAAACAGTCTTTAAATTCCATTAATAATTTGATTATTTCTTCGGAGTCTTCTTTATCGAGTAAGGAGCTAACAAAGGTAGGTCTAGGCTCTTCGCTAGTACCTAAGTTAACTTCCGTTAACTCATCTATTGTAGATTTAATTTCTTCTTCGAATTCCGGTGGAGCGTCTCCAATTTGTACATCTTCGAGTTCGTCCGTAGTTTCCATGCAGCTTTCATCGGACTCGCAAGTGACAATCAAGCAAAATTCAGTATCGTCAACTGATCCTACTGTGTCGAATCCGAGTCCATACTTTGAATTGGGAGGACGACCGGAGTTATTCCATAATTTTTCAAAATGTTGAGATTGACCTTTTGTCCATTGTCGAGGTAAGAAACCACGTTGAATTAAATTTTGAACACAGAGAGAGTACCACTCAAAAGGTAATTCCATTAATTCTGATGAAGTGACATCTTCGAATTGTACATTATTTTCGCTTTGGAGGAAGAAGCACCACGGTAGAATTTGATTGGCCTCGCATCGTCGTTACGTACCTCTTCGACCACCATACCCTCGATCTTATTAGAATGGATCGGGGTTAGGGTCATAGTATGTACGTAGTGGTTAATATTCTCGTACGTCGATTTATATTCTTCATTCTTTTCATCTTCGAGAGAGATCTTCGAATTGCGGCTTCTTTCGACTTATTGTTGCTGCTTCTTGTTTCGATTTCTTTTTCTTCTTCGTAACTATCATCCCAATCAACATTGATGGCTCGGTTTCCTCCGTCCAACCGTCCTAACGTCCCTACCACGGCCTCGTCCCCGGCCTCGACCTCGGATGCTGAGTCGTGGAGAAACCTTCACCATCTCGCCGGAAGGGAGCGGTGAGTGACCGTTGGACTAGAACTTCGATGTTCTTCGTTGTCCCGAACTTTCTTTGCTTCATTTGTTACGGTATCTCCGGAGAAGATCGTTTTCTTGCGGTGCATAATAAGCCGCATCTTCATGGATTCCAATTTCATGTACGGAGAATGGTTGTAAGTCGCCTTTGATGCACTCGTTCCCCTCCATCGTAGTATTCGATGCACCGATGCGAGAGATGATGGTACCATCCTCGTTTTCATGTATCCACTGGTCGGCCCAAGCAGAGCGTCGAACGAGGTTTCGAATCGATTATGTGAAATTTTGCGGTTGTCTTTGCGAAGTCACCGGTCTTCATTAGTAGCGTTATTGACCCGAGGGCTCTTTCTCCTTTCTCGGTCGAATCCTCTTAATAACATTTTGTCTCGCTTCGAGCTCACGAGCATCAATTTCCAAGTATGCTAGCGTTCGAAGACTCATTATATCGATTGATGCTCCCGGATCCACCAATACTCCGGAGAGCGTAAACTTCCCAATTGTAATCGAAATGTACAACGATCGGTCAGTGATCCGTCGTCCTAAGTAGTAGGTCATTGTCCGTGAAGGTAACACCTCGTCGTTCCTTTAACGAACAAACCTCATCTAAGGAATCTCCAACCATTCGAGCTAAGCAAATTTCCGGATCCAAGAAGTCCTCGATCGAGCTTCTCTCATCTCCTTTCGATAAGATGAGAGCATCGTAAATGCTCAGCTTGGGCCGGTAGTTTCCTAAGATGGGCTAGTACGTCGTAGTCCACTTTATTTTCATGCGTCTCGCTTCTTCTCGAATGGGTATTTCTTCTCGCCGGGGTTGGTTCTTCTTGAACAACCACCGCTTTCCTTTGTCTTTCGGACCCATTCTCGGAGGTAGAACTTTTCCACTTCTCAAGTCGACTTCCGTAATTTCCTCCGACTCTAGTATCGAGCTTCGCCGGTGTCTCTTCGAATCCGAGTGACAGTTCTTCCGGATTAGCTTCGGAATCCGAAGGCTCTAACTCTATCGTGATCGGAGCTCCTCGAAACTCGCGTATAGATTCGTTGCTTGTCGAGCTCTCGTAGCCTCCTCGATGGATGTCTTCTTTGTTATTTTGCTCGTCGAGATCGTGTATGATTTGAGAATTGTCGTTGGTATCGAAATCGATGTCCGGATTGTCGCTAGTTACGTAATCGTTAGAAACAAATCAAAACGTAGCCAACGCCATCACCCTTATCATTATATGATCCCACCGAAGTGAGCAGATAATCATACAAAATCGAGGTTCGATGGATTTCTCCGCCGAATCGAAAACAACTATCCTAGGATAAGCAGCCTCCTAATCTAGCCTTAGGAGTCTCTGGTCCTCTCTTCTTCGTCGATTTTCTTCTTCTCTTCAATCGTCTCCCGTCGAGGTGGTTCTTCTATCGCAAGTGATAAGGACTCGGCTTAACGTGTCTCGAACTCGAATTGAAGCTCGCACCGAGGCGGTTCTGGATGTCGTCTAAAATCTTCTTCGAAGACCTTGTCCGTGCGGTAGTCCATCCATCGTCGGCCGTGTAGGATCTATCTGAATGATGGGATCGGCTGAGATAACATCGACGGAACCTCCTTTCTGGGGTTCCTTCATGTACTCCTTCGGGATTGTTATATTCCCTTTCCGAAGGTTGTCGTTGAGCCAACTTTTCAAGGTAATGCAATCTTCTATCTTGTGCCCAAGCATCCGGTGGTAAGGGCAAAAGTTGGGATCACCTTTCTTGTTGACTTCTCCGGTCTTTTAGGCTCGGGCACTGGAAATCTGGAGTCTTCATCGACTACGGAACATTTTCGGCACCGCTTCATTCTTGAACGGATATTCCCTCGCTCGAAGCTCCTTAATGTACGTCGCGGATGAGGCGGCTTGCTCATACCGTGGAGATGAATCGATAGCCGGGCCGTGGTTGCCGGTAATTCCGTTGTGGTTGCCGCGGCCGTTCTCGTGGTATTTCAGCATCGGCTGCTTCGCCTTTGTCAACCGCCGCAACGATCCCGGATTTCTTTTCGAAAGTCTTCACCGTACTTTTGCTTGTCCGTCTTGTCGGCGAAACTTAATTGCTTCGCCTCTTCTTGCAAGCTTTCGGCCTTGCTTAACAACTTCTCGAAAGTCTTAATAAGTGAATCCTTCGAGGAGAAGTGCTATCGGGCCGTGAATGCTTTTAAGTAAAATGCCGATCGCATGTTGTTCTCGTAGTCGTGGTTCACACTTCATGCTTAAGTTCCTCCATCGAAGTATGTAATCCACCAAAGTTTCGTTCGGCCTTTGTTTCTCTACCACTAAATCACCTATAGTGATGTGGTGCCGAGCTCCACTGAATCGCTCGATGAAGAGGTTCTCTAGTTCCGAGAACGTCTTCACCGAACCATTTGGCAACTCCGCATACCCGCCGAAGGCGATTCCCGACGTACCGCCGACGAACCGTCGGAAGAGTAATGCATCGCTCCCGCCGGCATTACAACAACCGGCACGAAAGTGTGCAACATGCCGTGGGGGTTCCCGGTTCCGTCGAAGGTCTCGAACGCAGGTGGTACGAAGCCTTTCTGGTATTGACGCACTCGTTGACCTCATTTTGATGAGGTCTTCCCTTCTTCTTTTTAGTGCTTAGGATCTAGCCTTGAGCTTTTCCTTCGACTATCTTAGAGGACTAGAATCGGGACCCGCCTTTAGAAATTCAAACCACTTCTAAACTCCCCGCAAACTCCACAAACTCGACTATAGACCCCTAATCACCTGTGAGGGTCGAAATCAAATGTGGAAGTTTAAAGGATGAGTTCCTATAGACTCTTCGGCCTTAGGATCGCCCCGGGTGGCCCGGTCCGGTGAAGGGCCGACTTACACATACACTTACATACACACTACACTTACACACTACACTCCCACACACCTCCTAAAACTACACCCATACCCAACTTGACCTCCCGACTCATGTAGGTGATTCACATGGATGGTCCTTAACCCCCGAGCCCTCGCTAAGAGGGTTAGGAACAACATAGCGAATGCCTCAAATGAGTCCTCTCATGGCTCATATGGGCTTGATATGGCTTCATGGCTCAACCAAAATGATTTCTTTCCACCTAAATCCACCCAATCTTCAATTTCCCAAATTTTCAATTTTTGACCCGCGGGGCCCTACACCTACTAAACCTACCCAAAACTCTCAAATTACCCAAATTTTTGCAAAATTTCCAAATTACCCAAAATTCTTCCAAAATCAATCCCAAACGTCTCCACACCACTCAAATTGATCATCCATACCCAAAAATACCAAAGATTCCAAAAATACCTCCCAATACCCTCCAAATACCCAAAATACCCTTCTTGGCCTAAAAATCCAAAAATTCAGAAAATTCCCAGAAAATTCCAGAAAATCCTAAATATTCCCAATTTCATTTTGTCCAACTACACCATGGGCCAATTTTGTCAATTTACCCTACTTTTGTCAAAACCCCCAATTCGACCCATTTTAACCCATAAGTGAACCCAATGTCAAACCAAGCCTATCCAATTGACCCAAATTCTGGCCCAATTCAATTCTAAACTTCAATTCAACATTCCCAATACCAATTTAAACCAAATCCAAGTCCAATTTGATTGACATTTGGATCCAATCTCACTTTTGGCCTTAAAGCCCAATTTGGACCCATGACTCAAACCTAACCCAAACTCACCCAATTCAACTCCAATTAACCCCAAATCTTTTCTAAACCTTCCTTAACATCCCCATAAACATAACACTAACATGATTTGTCCAAGATTTTGACCCAAACCCCACTCAAATTCAACCCAAAGTCTAAAAGCCCCAATTTCGACCTAAACCCAAACCTAACCCAAATGGGCCCAAACCTCAAAATCAAAACCCAACCAAAGCCAAAACCTCTTTGAAACACTCCCATAAACACTTCTCAACAATAATTCTACATCAATTTCAACCCTAGCCCAACATTGGCCCAACTTGGCCCACTTGGACCTATATTGGCCCATTTACCAAATAAACCCAAATTCAACCCAATTCAAACCCAAACCACCTTAAATCTATTTCAAATTATTCATGAAACATCCCTAAACCAAAACCAACAACTATTTGGCCCAAACTTCTACAAAAATTCACATCCATGAACACATCCTTAAACTTAAAAGCCCACTTCCCTTAAACCTTCTTAAAAGCCCATCTTCATAAAATTTTAAAAGCCCAAATCATCCTAAAGCCCACATGACACTTCCCCTCATCATCCATTTGATCAAAATCACCCCTAAGTTTCAAAATCATCAATTAAACCATTCCAAATCAAGCCACATGTCAAATTACCCCCTAAATGTCAAATATTTCTAAAACCCTTTTCATGAAACAAATCAACCTTTTCCCAAGCCAAATGAAGCCATGAACAAGCCATTCTCAAGCCACATGAAGCCATGAGGGCTTTGACTTGTCATTAGTCCATTTATGGCAAGAAGAGGGGGTTCTTTCTTAAACCTACTTTAACCCTTTTTACCTTAATCATGTCACACACTAAACCATGTTTAGCCACCTCATCATGGATGGAGACTTCACCACTCCTTCTAAGCCGACCTAAATGATTCCCTCAGCTCAAAATCGAGCTTGGAAGGGTGCACCAAGCCCAAAATGGTGGGTTGACCCAAACCAAGCCAAAGTGAGCCTTCTCCCATTCCATTTAAATCAAACTCCTTTACACATGTCAAACCTCAATCGATCGCACAAGCCTCCAGCTCCCGACCCACCTCGAGCTTCGAGGGCGACCCGACCTCGGCCGGCCGGCCACCCGACCGCCGGAAAACACCATGCCCGAAACCTCGGGAGGAGCCAAATTTTGGAATTCCACCTCGCCGAGCCGCCTCACTCCAAATGGCCATTGCAGCTGTTCTTCTCCTCACCGCAGCAACTCGATCCCAACCATTAAACTCCCCCGGAGAGCCTCCAGCCATGCCTATTTAAACCCCTCACCCTCTCGGCCAAAGGAGGTGCTGAACCAAAAACCTTAACGAAACTCGCCAAAATCACTCCGCATCACTCTCCACACATGAGAGCACCCGATCCCCACCGAATTCCAGCCCCAATTCCCTCTAGCCGAGCCCAATTTCGAGCTCAAACTTTAGCCCAAAAACCAGGACACTTCTTCACAGGCGAGCCAACTCCCCAAATCGATTGGTCCTACACCTTCACCGGACCAAGAGGAGAAGTTCCCCACCGAAAGCCCCATCTCTAGGCCACCCAGCTTGCTCCAGCCTCCAAGCTTTGTGATCGGCCGTGGTCGAAGTCCAACCTAGACAAGTCACTGGACTGCGAGACTTCATCCGGAGCTTACTAGGATCCAATCGAAGGTGTAACAACTCTCGCATCGAAGCTTCACTTCTCCGAGCAAAGGTATGAACTCCCTCTTCTTCCCGAGCTTCCAGAGATTCTCATTTTAATTCGAGTCAATTTAAATGCATGTTTACCGTATGGATGTGTTCGTCTCTTCAAGACGAATCCATAGAGCATAAGAACACGAAAATCCGTCGAGAATCGAGCGAGAAATTAGGGTTAGAAGGTCGACGGTCACGGGTGCACACCCGCCGTAGACGATGACCGAGGAGCCGTTGGATCGCGCGTGTATCGAGCGGACGATTCGATCGCGCCGGACCAGTGAATGTTACGTGAACCGCGGGGCCCGGACGGATGACTCGGATGGCGGCGCCCAATCACAGCGCGACACGTACCCCTTCGGAGCCGCCGATGTTTCGCCGGCGCCGCGTGGATAAGTAGATAAATAGGGTATTTAATGTATTTATTAAATATCGAAACTTTAAAAATCCATATCTTTGTGTAGAAAAATCACAAAAATAAAATAAAAATACCCTCTTGCTCAGTGAACGGAGGAGAATAATGTGGAAAAGAAATCATTTAATTTCATCAAGTATTTTATTTTTTATAATTTATTTACTCTCTGCATACATTTAATTCTCCATGCATGAATACAATTCACCATGGCATGAGACCATAGGGCTTTTGAAGCCTCTGAACTTGGGAACATTCCCTAAATTTTCCAAGGTCAGAGGCCATCTCTGTGAAAAGTTATTTATTTTTCAAATGCATGTTGCTGTTTTGAGTATTTTAATTCCAAAAATTAGCATGTTGTGAAATAAATTCTAGGAAAATTTGGTGATGTTCCTTATGACCAGAGAACTCTAGGAAAAATAGGACTCGAGTTAATTCACTGTAAAACAACTCTAATCGGCTTAAACACCCAAAATAGGTCTTTAATTAATTAGAATTAACCAAGCATCAAATTGACTTGAAATCAATTCTCCACTGACCTTTAGGATCAGAGGAACTCACCATAAAAATTTGAAGTCAATTGGACTTGGTTAGCCCCACTAATCGGGTTAATTAAGCCACTTAGCCATTTTAAACTTTAAAAATTCATAACTTTTAAAATACTTTTCAAAAATTCACCAAATTGGTTTTGGAGCATCTCTGATATCAGGGGAATCTAAGAAAATTAAAATTTCAATTTTCTGAAAAAGTTGATTTTTAATAATATTTTAATATTTTTAATAATTAAAAAATAATAAAAATCACAAAAATAATAAAATTCACCAAAATGTCACATTTTGAATTTTAATCACTTAGGAACAAATTCCCACATTTTTCCTAGGTCTATTTAGTGATATATTGAATTTTAAAGTTTTAAGATAATTTTAAAATTAAAAAAAATGTATTTTCTAGCATTTTCACTAAAATAATTATAATAAATCATAGAAAAAATCAGAAAATTGCAAAATTTGTTTCTCTGGTTTCCTTGATATCAGAGAGGATTTTTGAAAAATATAAAATCCATTTTTCAACATTTATTTTATTTTTAAATTAATTAACACTCCAAAACTCAAAATAATTATAATAAAAATAATATAATTCAAAAAATCACCAAAATTGGTCCAAGTGTTTCTCTGGTCATTAGGAATGTCCCCTAATTTTCTTAAGGACAGAAACTTTCCTTTGGTCATGTTGTCAAATTTTCCTTGAAAATCTCTATTTTCCACCAAAAATAATTATATAAATAAATTAAATACAGAAAAATCACATTTTCTCCTCTCATGTCTTTATTGACATATGAGTGAAGTCACATAAAAATTTCAAATTCATTTGTGTTCAATTTAGTGAGTTATGAAATTATTAAGTTTAAGGGGTAAAATGGTAATTAAACTTTTAACCCTTAATTAAAACTTTAGGTTTAATAAAAAATCAACAAGTAAAATATTTGATCTTAATCTGGTTTGGATGATTGAAATTTAAATAATTAAAGGGTAGAAACCCATTAAATAATTTTAAAATGATTAAACTTTAATTAAATAATAGATTAAATTTGGAAGAATAATAAAATCGGAATTATTAAAATAAGGGATATTTATTAGGAAGAGATTTATTCTTTAATTTAAAAATCCCTAAATTAATCATCTCATTAATATTCAACTCTTAATTAAAATGATAATTCAAATTCAAAATATTAAAAGACTTAAAATCTCAATTAAAATTATAAATTAAAATTAAATTAAATAATTAAATTAAATTAAATTAAACAATTAAATTATAAATTAAAATTAAATTAAATAATTAAATTAAATTAAATTAAACAATTAAATTAAATTAAATTAAATTAAATTAAATTAAATTAAATTAAATTAAACATTAAATTAAATTAAATTAAATTAAATTAAATAATTAAATTAAATCAGATAAATCAAATTAATTAAACATCAAATCAAATTAAATTAAATTAAATTAAATTAAAGCTCAATCAAATTAAATTGAATTAAATATAACATCACTTAAGACATAAAAGAAATTCAAAATAAATCTAAAGCAACTTGAACATTATTCCAAATTTAAACCCTTTAACTTAAATCAAATCATTCGAATACTAATTTACCCTCGAAAGCTTTGATTATTATAACTCCTAAATGAAACATTAAATGAAGTGCTACTTCACTCATAAGATATTCAAATGTCTTAATTCACTCGAGCAAGATAACAACAAAACTTGAAAACCTCGGACGATTGATTCATTTACATAATTAAATCCATTTGGACTTAAAACAATCCTAGAAATATTGAAAAGATGTTCAAGATTCTTCTTAAGCACTTCCTCAATATGATAGGATATTTATAAGAACAATTGGACTTAATTGTTCTTCGATGAAGAAAATCGTCCTCAAACAAAAAACACAAAGAACCTGAGACGTCATAGGAGATTGACTAGCTATAGGATTAGGAATTTGGTAGAAAACCATAACCTTTCCCTTAGCTTTTACTAGAACTCGCTTAAATATTCTAATTGTGTTTTAAGTGTAGCTTGGGATGACGGGAAGACCCTCCAGTACGCTTTTATTTTATTGCAATTTACTTTATGCAATTTACTTTCTTGCAATTTACTTCCTCGCAATTTACTTTATCGTGGATGCACTTTACTTTTCTCGCATGATAAAACAACTGTTGCATGAAAACCCACACCTTTAGGATAGTCCCTAAAACTGAAACCAAAACTAAGTTAAAAGTCATTGCAAGATAAAATTCACCGCCACAACATTTCAAAATATAAAACAACTCAAAATTTAATCACAAACGGAACACATAACTACAATTGCAACTAAATTAAAACGTCCCGTTGGATGATCGGGAATACCTCGGATGATGTAACCTACGTGTTGCTAACGGGATTTCCCACGGTCTAAATGAAAGTGTGGAACTCATTCAGCTTGAGTTTAGCAAATTCATCTCGGACTAAGTGAATCCGATAAAAATAATCGATGCCGAAGGATGGAACCGCGGGATCTTAACCGGTGTCGTTATAATCAACTTTAAGATTTGTTTTAATCAAAATACAAGAACACTTGGAAATTAAGACTTCTCTAAACCAAAACACTTTTCTCATCTCCCGATTTATGATTTCTAAAACTAAACCTCTCGCAACAACAAGGAGCTTGGAGCATGGTGGGCAGCACGACCATCGTCGTCAACAAAACTTGAACCTACTTCAAAGAAACTTTCTTAGAATTAAATAACCAAGCCATAGGACTTCGAGGTAGCTTCGCCTAGTGCAACATAAATCCTCAACCTCTTTGTTAGGCATTTTCATTGCAAATTAAGCCCTAACCGGTCTTAGGATTCCGAGGTAATCGTCCGATACGACAATAAACCCTCACATCTTCTAGTGCTATTTGTTTGATTTTATCATACAAATATAAGCCCTAATTAATTAAAATTAGCAAGATCGAAATACTAAATAAACATTAGGACTTTCCTAAATTCAAGCCAAACAATAGGATAGTCGGGAAATTACCGAAGTTCACTTCGAATCGTTGATTCCTCCTACCTTTCTTCCTTCGGATTCACAAAACAAAAATGTTCCAAAGTTTGATCTATTCCCTATCGAAATTCCAAAATTCAATCTTTGAAAACCTTAAACTTTAAAGTTCTCGAGAGCAGAATTATTGATTATTATCGAGAGTTTTCTTAGGTGATTCCCGTCACTTAAGATGTAATTAACTATATGGGCTTGCCCTTATAGGGAATTTTAAAGAACCTGTGTAATATAAACCCCGTTTAATACTTTCATATTAAGCAGGGAATTTGTCGGCTTATAAAATCGGTTCGCGTACCAAACGGATGTCACAAAACTTCTAGTTTATTTGATCGAGCCCCACCATCAAGCGTTGTGTCTATCCTTAGGGATAGATACACGGCTTGTGGTGCGGTGCTCATTTATATAAACTATTTGGGATGTGAGATCGGCTTAATCTCATATCTTAAAACTTTCAAATTTAAAATTATTTTCAAAGTCGAATACTACTTTCTAAATTATATATATATTTAAATCAAATTTAAAATTTAAATTCGCCGACAACTTCTGTTAGGCGACCCCCTTTTAAAATACAATACAACCTAAAAATATGCCGACAACTTCTGGCGACTCCACTGGGGAAGATTCCTCTCTCCATTATAATCAAATAATTCGTTTTCAAAAATCGGTAGTGTATCCATGTCCCTAATGGATCAAACTACTCCTTCTTTCCGTTGGAATACTATGTTCATTTCTATCTTGAACAAGTATAGCCAACATTCTCTCGGATTTAGGAGCCACTCGTTTAGACACCCCTAAACGAGAGAGGTTCCGAGATCCTTTTACCTCATTTTCGAGGTGGGTGGACCCCCGATAGGTGTTAGTTTAGGAGTGATCCTTCGAGTCGGGAAGTCTTGCTTAAGACTTTCTTTTCCTTTCGAATCGGATTCCTTACCTTCTCTACACCTTTTGAACATTCCGTTCTAAATAAACAAACCCTCTAATAAGTGATTCTTTTAACAAATGATTCTTTCTTATAAATACATGAACAAAGAATGAGTTCGGACTCTTTTCAATTCCTTTCTTTTCGTCCTGAAGAAAAGAAGCATAACTTGGGACTGACAACCAGAATCTACCTTGCGTAAATGGAAGCCCCGAAACCGATTTTCTCCTTCACCAACGGACTCGGACTTCGCCGTCTATAAGGATGAGCCGCCCAACAATGGGGTCATCCGATTCGGACGAGGATTTGAAAACACGAACGTCAAGGTCACCGACGTCTCCCTTTCGCACCGACGAACAAGGTATCCGAAGCCGAGGAACCACCGCTCGAGTTCAACCTTAGATCGACCCAAGAGTTTCCTCCCCCGCAAAGGGTCCCGACTAGGAGGAGTACCGCCGTCCGCAGGAGGACCGTTCTCACTACCCCCACCGGTCTAGTTATTTCTCGCACCTACCCCGACTTCGCCAAATCAAAGGGGAAAGAAATCCGTAACTATGATAAACCCGTTACCGTGGAGGGTACGGATCTTCCCGTAAGACCTTCCGTCTTCGAAATCGGGTCCGGCTCGAAGATTCCGTCGCCGACAAAGACCCAAAGAAGAAATAGAAATGAAGGATCGCCAGGGAAGCCGTAGCCGCCGAGATCGCCTTCCTGGAAGAAATTCCAGAGTTGCCAGAATATACACCGCTACCAGAATATACACCACTGCCTAACTACATACCACTTTTGGGAGGAAGCAGGTTCCATCCCCTCTCCGCCGCAGAGGATGAGGAGAATGTTCGCAAGATTGCTGCCACATTACCACAGCCCCCGCATACTACAACAATAGCCGCAAGAAAAGAACTAGAACTACGCCGGTTGCTCGACCGCAAACTTTGGTAGAAAAGCTAACAAAGAAGGAAAACCGCCCCGTGTCGGAAATTCTACGAAGGATAGGACGGGTGCCGACCAAATCCCGTCTTGGGCCCCGAGTCAGAACCCGCCGTCATGATAGAAAAGCCAAGCAAGAGAATGAAGGCTAGCCCGCCCGTCGTAGTATCGGGATTACGGATTAGGGAGGATACCACCTTCCAAGCATTCGGCCGATGTACCATCCGGTCCTAGACCTTCCGTCGCTAGAAGGATGGTGTGGCGTCCCACTACGGGGCAATCGAGATCGAAACAAGCAGCTCGAGAAAGAAAGTCTCGCCGAGAGGCCGGAATCGAAGAAAGTGCTACCGCGATGAAGGGGACTCGTGAAAAAAGGACCCGCAACCATCGCACGACAACCACAAAGATACACGTAAAGCTCCACTAGAAGATGCCATGAAAAGTTGAGAACCGACATCCGACGGTTGGCAAAAGAAAGAGAAGAAAAGTTCGGAGATGAGATCGACTCATCGGAATTCAAGGACAATGAATATGCGTAAATCGACATGGCCGAGACACGAGCTTCATCAGCTTCTCAAGGTGCTCCTGCAATGCGCAGAAGAGAGGAGCCGGAACCGATGAAGAGACAGCCTTCGAGAAAAGGACGACACGATCGCTCAAATGGCGAAGAGGATGGAAGAGATGACCATAGCTCTAGCCACTCTCCGCAGTCAAGTACAACCACATGAGAGACACCCCGTAAGTCATTCACATCGTAGACGGAGGAAAGGAGATTACATCCGTCAATGGGGACGACCAGCTGAAAAAGGATACAACACAAAGTATGATCCCCGAAAAAGATATCAAGAACTTGTAGAAAGCAACAGTGCGAGAAGCCTTAGCACAATCGAAGAACCGGACATCCATTCGGACGGGTAGACCTTACCCGGAAGAATTCGACGCCGTCCAATACCCGAAAGGCTTCGTACCACCTCTCGTTTAAGACCTTCGACGGAACCGGGAACCCCCGACAAGATGTTGCACACTTTCGTGCCGCTTGTTGCAATGCCGGCGGGAGCGATGCGCTACTCTTCCGATAGTTCGTTAGCGATCGTCGGAATCGCCTTCGACCGGGTATGCGAACTACCCAACGGTTCCGTGAAGACATTCTCGTAGCTAGAGAGTCTCTTCATTAAGCGATTTGCTGGAGCTTCAAGCACCACATCACTATAGGTGATTTAGTGGTAGAGAAACAAAGGCCGAATGAAACTCTAGTGGATTACATACTTCGATGGAGGAATTTAAGCATGAAGTGTGAACCACAACCGCAAGAACAACATGCAGGTCGGCATCTTGCTTAAAAGCATTCACGGCCCGATAGCACTTCTCCTCAAAGGATTCACTATTAAGACTTTCGAGAAGTTGTTAAGCAAGGCCGGAAGCTTGCAAGAAGAGGCGAAGCAATTAAGTTTTGCCGACAAGACGGACAAGCAGAAGCCGGTGAAGACCTTCGAGAAGAAATCCGGGATCGTTGCAGCAGTTGACAAAGGCAAACAACCGATGCAAATACCACCAGAACGGCCGCAGCAACCACAACAAAATTACCAGCAACCCCGGTCCAGCTATCAGTCGTCTCCGCAGTGATGAACAACCGTCTCGTCCGCAACGTACATTGAGGGAGCTTCGAGCGGAGAATATCCGTTCAAAAATGAAGCGGTACCGAAGATGTTCCTGCAGCCTAATGAAAACTCCGGATTTCCAATGCCAGAGCCCAAAAGACCGAGAGGAAGTCAACAAGAAAGGTGATCCCAACTTTTGCCCCTACCATCGGATGCTCGGGCACAAGATGAAGACTCGCATTACCTTCAAAAGTTGGCTCAACGACAACCTTCGGAAAGGAAATATAACAATCCCGAAGGAGTACATGAAGGAACCCTGAAAGGAGGTTCCGTCAATGTTATCTCAACCGATCCCGTCATTCCGATAGACCCATATGCAACCAATGATGGATGGACTACCGCCTGGACAAGGTCTTCGAAGAAGATTTTAGATAAAATCCGAACTGCTTCGGTGCGAGCTTCAATTCAGAGTTCGAGACCCGTTGAGCCGGTACTATCACTTGCGATAGAAGAACCACCTCGACAGGAGACAATCGAAGAGAAGAAGAAAATTGACGAAGAAAAGGGGACCGAGATTCCTAAGGCTAGGACTAGGGGCCGCTTATCCTAGGATAGTTGTTTCCGATTCGGGGGAGAAATCCCTCGAACCTCCGATTTTGTATGATTATCTGCTCACTTCGGTGGGATCATATAATGATAAGGGTGATGGCGTTGGCTACGTTTTGACTGTTTCTAACGATTACGTAACTAGCGACAATCCGGGCGTCGATTTCGTTACCAACAACAATTCTCAAATCATACAAGATCTCGACGATCAAAATGACGAAGAAGGCATCCATCAAGGAGGCTACGAGAGTTCAACAAGCAACGGATCTATCTGTGAGTTTCGAGGAGCTCCAGTTACGATAGAGTTAGAACCTTCAGATTTGGAAGATAATCCAGGAGAGCCAGTCATTCCGATTCAGGAGGAGACACCGACAAACTCAACACTAGATTCAGAAGAAATTACAGAAGTCAACTTAAGAAGTGGAAGAGTTCTACCTCCGAGAATGGGTCCAAAAGACAAAGGAAAGCAGGTGGTTGTTCAAGAAGAACCAACCCCAGCAGAAGAAATACCCATTCGAGAAGAAGCCGAGACGCATGGGAATAAAGTGGACTACAACGTGCTAGCCCATCTCAGGAAACTACCTGCCAAACTGAGCATTTACGATGCTCTCATCTTATCAAAGGAGATGAGGGAAGCTCTGATCAAGGCCTTACTTGATCCGGAAATTTGCTTAGCACAAATGGCCGGAGATTCCTTAGATGAGGTTTGTTCATTAAAGGAACAGCGAGGTGTTACCTTCACTGGACAATGACCTACTACTGGGACGACGAGATCACAACCGACCGTTGTACATTTCGGCTTACAATCGGGAAGTTTACGCTCTCCGTAGTATTGGTGGATCCAGGAGCATCAATCAATATAATGAGTCTTCGAACACTAAGCATACTTGGAAATTGATGCTCGCGAGCTCGAGGCCGACAAAATGTTATTAAGAGGATTCAACCATAAAGGAGAAAGAGCCCTCGGGTCAATAACGCTACTGATGAAAACCGGTGACTTAGCAAAGACAACCGCGAAATTTCATATAATCGATTCAGAAACGTCGTTCAACGCTCTACTGGGCCGACCATGGATACATGAAAACAGGATGGTACCATCATCTCTGCATCAGTGCATCAAATATTACGATGGAGGGGAACAAAGGCATCAAAGGCGACTTACAACCATTCTCCGTACATGAGATTGGGATCCATGAAGATGCAACTTATTATGCACCGCCAAAGAAAACAATCTTCTCCAGAGATACCGTAACAAATAAAGCAAAGAAAGTTCAGGACAACGAAGAACCTGAAGTTCTAGTCCAACAAGCTCACTCACCACTCCCTTCCGGCGAGATGGTGAAGGTTTCTCCACAACTCGCATCCGAGGTCGAGGCCGGGGACGAGGCCGTGGTAGAGACGCTAGGACAACTGGACAGAGGAAACCAACCATCAATGTTGATCGGGATGATAGCTTCAAGAAGAAAAAGAAATCAAGCAAGAAGCAAAGCAACAATAAGTCGAAAGAAGCCGCAATACAAGATCTCCCTCGAAGATGAAAAGAACGAAGAATACAAATCAATGTACGAGAAGATTAACCACTACGTACATACTATGACCCTAACTCCGATCCATTCTAATAAGATCGAGGGTATGGAGGTCAAAGAGGTACGTAGTGACGGTGCAAAGCCGATCAAATTCTACCGCGGTGCTTCTTCCTCCAAAACTGAAAATAATGTACAATTCGAAGATGTCACTTCATCAGATTTAATGGAATTACCTTTTGAGTGGTACTCTCCCTGTGTTCAAAATTTAATTCAACGTGGTTTCTTACCTCGACAATGGACAAGAGGCCAATCACAACATTTTGAAAAGTTATGGAATAACTCCGTCGTCCTCCCAATTCAAAGTATGGACTCGGATTCTGCACAAGTAGGGTCAGCTGACGATACCGAATTTTGCTTCGTTGTCACTTGCAAGTCCAATGAAAACCGCATGGAAACTACGGACGAACTCGAAGATTTACAAATCGAGACGCTCCACCAGACTCGAAGAAGAAATTAAATCCACAATAGATGAGTTAATGGAAGTTAACTTAGGTACTAGCGAAGAGCCTAGACCTACCTTTGTTAGCTCCTTACTCAACAAAGAAGACTCCAAAGAAATAATCAAGTTATTAATGGAATTTAAAGACCTGTTTTGCTTGGAGCTACGATGAAATGCCGTGATTGGCTCCGCAGGTTGCAGTCCACAAGCTAGGAGTGGATCCTACTGCTCCAGTCGGACAAGGTCCCTGAAGAATGCGTCTAGAAATCGAACAACAAGTCATAGCCGAAGTTAAAAAGCTAATAGACGCTAAATTTGTCCGCGAAGAACAATACCCGACTTGGTTAGCCAATGTGGTGCCGCCGAAAGAAGAATGGTCGATCGTAATTTGTGTGGACTTCGCAGATTTAAACAAGGCATGTCCAAAGGATGAATTCCTCTACCGATCCCGAATTAATGATCGACATTGCTTCAACACATGAAATATTCTCATTCATGGATGGATCTTCGTGATACAACCGGATAAAAATGGCTCCGTAAGATGAAAAGCTTACAGCATTCGAACGCCGATCGAGTATTTTGCTACACAGCTGATGCCATTCGGATCGAAGAACGCAGAGCAACTTACCAAAGAGCAATGACAAGAATTTTTGATGATCTCATCCACAATCAAGTCGAGTGCTACGTGGACGATGTCGTCATCAAAAGCAAAGTAAAGGAAAACCACCTGTATGATTCGAGAATTGTTTTCGAACGATTAAGACAATTTAACCTTAAGATGAATCCCTTAAAATGCGCCTTCGGCGTCACCTCCGGAAATTCTTAGGATTCGTTGTCCGACATCGTGGAATTGAAATCGACCCGGAGAAGATTAAAGCCATCTTAGAAATGCCGCCTCCCAAAACCTTAAAACAACTACGATCTTTTCAAGGGAAGTCGGCATATCTTCGACGCTTTATCTCAAACCCGTCGTGTAGGTGTCGACTTTCTCGGCACTAGTTAAAAAGGACGCCAAATTTATTTGGGAAGAGAAATGCCGAAGGCCTTCGAAGACATTAAACAATATTTAATGACACCTCCCGTCTTAGCAGCCCTGAGCCTCGTGTAGACCGTCGATACTTTACACCGCGGCTTTAGATGACTCTCTCTGAGCCCCGTTAGCTTCAGGTCAATGATGAGGGTAAAGAAAATGCTCTTTACTACTTAAGCCGTCGTTTACTTCCGACGGAAGTAAGGTATCCCGCAATCGAAAAGCATTGTTTGGCCCCGATCTTCGCCGCTCAAAAGCTCGTGCACTACATGCTTTCTCATAAGGTCAACTCGATTTCAAGTTTAATCCATTGCAATACTTCGATGACTCGTCCAACACTTTCCGGCGGACTTGCCGCATGGTCAATGATATTATCGCAATTCGATATAACTTTCGTGCCTCTCGCGTGCCGTAAAGGGACAAGTCTTAGCGGACTTCCTCGCAAAGACACCCTTTGCCGACCGAATCTCCTCTCAACGACGATCCGCCGATGAACAAATAATGAACTTAGAAGACCTCGACGATCGACGTTGGGAATTATATTTCGACGGAGCATCTTCAAGACACAAAGACGAAGAATCGCAAGTGATAGTGTCCGGTAAGGCAGAATCGGCTAATCTTTATAACACCGGAGCGGGGATGTTAAGATACTCCTACCACTTGACGAACCGTGTACAAACAACGAAGCGAATCACGAAGCCCTCATAACGTGATTGGAATTAACTATTCAAATGGGGATAACAGTACATCAACATCTACGGGATTCACGATTAATCATTCAACAGATCATCGGACAAGCATGCAATTTTAAAGCCAAGACTCGAACAATACTTCCAAGATGCTATACAACTTGTTGGAACAGATTCCAAATGTGACAATCTACAAAATTCCTAGAAAAGAGAATGCTTTAACAGATGCTTTAGCCCGTCTCGCAAAAGAATTTGCCCGTTTGCAAGATGAATCAGAGGAAGTGTCGGCTCACTGACGTCGAGTCCTATCACAACATGACATAGACATGATACACAAACCGAAGAAGAAAAAGAATCAACAGCAAGAAGGATGTGAAAACACGAAGATCGGCGACGAACTATTGATGGACTACCTCGCAAACAGAAAACTACCAGATGATAGGTCGCCGTCCATCGATCAAGAAAAGAACTCGTCTTACGCATTAATAAACAACACATTATACAGAAGGTCTTTCGATCAAATGTGGCTAAGGTGCCTAAGCTGGTCCGAGGCCCGTGAAATTGTTAAAGAGGTACATTCAGGACTCGTGGCGCTCACCAGCCGGGTCCAAAGATGAAAATGAAAATTAAAAGACTAGGATACTACCGGCCC
Source organism: Papilionanthe hookeriana x Papilionanthe teres (assembly GCA_022702705.1). Taxonomy (NCBI): domain Eukaryota; kingdom Viridiplantae; phylum Streptophyta; class Magnoliopsida; order Asparagales; family Orchidaceae; genus Papilionanthe; species Papilionanthe hookeriana x Papilionanthe teres. The sequence continues at coordinate 4,228 of JAKZJZ010000162.1, read as the reverse complement.
TCGATGATGACCGACCGCATGAAAATCGCCAAGAGCCGTCATCAATGCCAAGTGCACGGAGTGGTTCTACACCAACCTCCAAATGTGCTACACCCGACAATTGCGTCGTGGCCATTCGAATGTTGGGGCACATGATATAGCTGGGTCCGATAGAACCACCATCTTCGAAAGGACATCGTTTCATTCTTGCGGCTACAGCATTACTTTTCCAAGCGGGCAGTAGCTCCACTTAGAGAAGTGAAAGCACACCACGTGTCATAGCTTTTCAAGAACCAAGTTGTCTACCGTTTCGGAGTGCCGCGCAGATCATCTCGTATAATGGGTCGCATTCGAAGCACACAAATCAACAATTTTGTCAGGAGACACGGAATCGACCGGAGATACTCAACAATTTACTACCCAAGAGCAAACGGCCTCGCCGAGGCTTTTAATAAAACTCTCGTTCAAATCTTAAAGAAAACCCCGGACGATAATAAGAGAAATTGGCACGAGAAATTGTTAGAAGCCTTATGGGCCTACCGGACAACCTTCGTAACTCCTACTCAAGCCACACCTTACGCCCCGGTGTATGGGTCCGAGGCAATGTTACCTTTTAGAGGTTCAGCCTTCCTTCACTCGGAACTGCAGCTTGCAAACAAGATCACGACGAAGAAAACGCCGTACTACGACTCGAAGAATTAGAAAGCTTCGAAGGGAAAAGACTTGCAGCAAGCAACAGAATTTAGAACTATACCAAGCTAAAATGGTTCAAGCCCATGACAAACCGGTCCGCCCGAGAACTTTCAAAGTCGGTGACTTAGTTCTCGTTCTCAAGAGACCTATTCTCGCACACCGCAAGATAGGAGGAAAATTTGAACCCACTTGGGAAGGACCATTTCGTGGTCGAAGCAAGATACTCGTGAGGTTCCTACCAGTTAGTGAATTGCCAGGGAGAACGACATATGCTTCCGATCAACGGGCGATACTTGAAAAAGTATTACGCTACCTGATGTTTCGAAGGAACGAATCCTTCATCCCTAAGAAACACGGGCAAAGTAATTACTTATGATTGGGTCCGAACCCAAAAATAAAATAAAATGTGCTAAGATAAATAAAATCATGATAATTAAGTTTTCCTTGTTTTCTTTTTCAAATCAAAATCTCTTCCCTCATCTTATCCTACTTCATTCCTCGTTAAATTTCAAAATATAAGAATAATAAAAAAATGTATCTTTAATAAACATTTTCTTAATGTTCTTGTTCTTAGTACAACCCCTGATCCTTTTCCTTGTCTTTTCGCAGGGAAATGTCGAACGGGCGGTTGGTCTTGAACTTTAAGAATGGCGTAAGCCTTGCACTCGATGAAAAGAGGGTGAAAGATGGAGCGATAATCGAGATCGACTCAGCATTTCGCACCGGCAGGCCTACGATACGAGGAAAGTGATCGGGTCCCGCTAACCGAGAAGAACTGCCCGGACGTACAAGGATGAAAGTGGGTGGCCCAAGCCACCAATCTAACAACAAGAAAAGAAAAGCAAACACCGAAGAAGACAAGAAAATGAAGTCCGTAGTCGCTACAACGGAGGGCGAGCTTGTCGGCCGCCGCGCCCGCGGAGATTCAAGAAGTTCGGAGGGCTACTCTCACAGCCACGCAACGAAGGAATAAGAATCGCCGTATCCGTAAGATGTTAACAAAACTAGCTGCGGACCAGCGCGACGAGACAATTGCTGATGCCAGCACACACATTTCAAGGACACCGGTTCACCAGGAACCTGAAGAAAGGAGGCCAGCTCCTAGAATAACAGAAAGAACCGTGGAAATCTCCGAAGATCGAAGAAAGAAGGCTACCACGCCACCGGATAGAACCACCAGCCAGTGCATGACCTTGTTGCGGAGCAACCCCGGGGATGTCCCGACGTGCATCATCCCCGAGGAGCCAAGGTATGCAGTGGGAACGTGAAGGGATCGAACCATATATCCCACAATATGTCACAAGGCCTCGCCATCCGCGATCATTCCGGAATACGAGCCGGAGAGGATGCAAAATGTTGAAAAGAAAACTTTCAAATACTTCGAGAGAATTAAAGGAAGAAGAATCAACATACTAGAAGGCCTCGAGCTACACACCGACGTATTCTCGCAGTATGAACAACAAGAAATCGTGGATCGTATCCAGGATCCGAAAAGAATGGGCCGAGCAAGGCCGACCGAGGGAAAACACATACTCGAACCCGGAGATGGATGCCGGGGAAAGGAAGAATCACAATACAATGCGGATGCTCGCTACAACATTGTCGAAGACGAAAGGGAAACCCACCGGGGATACTCCGTCATGGGCAAGTAGATCCGATGTCATTAGTTATCAAGAGAATGGTAAAAAGATTGATAACATGGAGGGTATCGCTGCAAAATTGCATACCCAATAGCTCGCATTATCAATATCTACAAACAGGGTGACCGCATACCCCCACATATTGATCACCACGACTTCGTCGCACCTTCGCACAGCTCTCTTTCCCGAATGAGTGTAACATCATGTTCGGATCCGACCTCCGGATAGCAGGCCCGGTGAGTTCCGAGGGCCGGTGAAGATACCTCTACCGGTGGGTTCCGTCATGATACCGCAGGGTAACAGAGCGGATATCGCAAAGCATTGCATACCGGGAGTGCCAGTGGAGCGAATCTCGCTACTTTCGTGAGGATGGACGACACAGAAATACCTTACCATTTCCAACCGTACCCGTAGCCGGAGAACCTCCGGCCTTACGAGCCGTGAGTTACATGGGAAATATCACACCTCCAACGTACATCCAATCGGCATCCTTGCCAAGGATGGCTTGGAAGGTGATGTTATCGACCATGTACCTCACTATTCGTACATGGATTTTTGACGGATGATTCTTTTCGATGGATCAACAAAGATCATACACAAATCCGTTTTGAGTCTACATGGATTGTATGAAATATATTCCGCATCAAGTTGTACGACGTATTTTCAACATGATTGGAATAAAAGTGACCATGTCACGTTTTGGCCTTCACCTCTTTTGTGCAAATTGATTGGGAAACGCCATTAAAGTTAAATGAACTTCGAACAAAGAAACGTAAAAGAAATAAAACAAAAAAAAGAGAATAAAAGAAAACTTTCTAAAAAAAAAATCTGAAAAATGACAAACACCAAGTTCACATGAACATTAAATAAACAATAAAATAAAATTTGAACCATTTAAAAGATAAACGAAATCAACACAAATCTCAAATTCAATCTTTCCAGATTCTGAATCTCTATCAAATCTCAAATTCCATCTTTCCAAACTTCAAAATCAAATTTCATCTTTACAAATTCCAAATCAAATTCTCAATCAAATTTCAAATCCACTCTCGATCAAATTTCAAATTTGATCTTTCCAAATTTCGAATCAAATTCTCAATCAAATTCAAATTCAATCTTTCCAGATTCTAAATCTTCATCAAATCTCAAATCCGATCTTCTAGATCTCAAATCAAATTCTCAATCAAATTTCAAACCCAATCTCGATCAAGTTTCAAACTTGATCTTCCAAATTTCAAATCAAATCTTAAATCAAATTTCAATCGAGTTCAAACTCATCCTTCCAAATTTCCAAATTTCCGAATTCAATCTTTCCAGGCTTCAAGTCTCAATCAAATTCAAACTTTTGGGTCGAGGATTTACATCCGAGACTGCACTGCTTTAGGATTCTTTTCCTATTGCACTGAAATACATCAAATTCAATTCTTTTGGGTCGAGGATTTTACATCCAAGACCGCACTCGCTTTAGGATTCTTTTCCTATCAGCACCGAAGTACATCAAAATTCAAACCTTTTGGGTCAAGGATTTACATCCGAGACTGCACTGCTTTAGGATTCTTTTCCTATTGCACTGAAATACATCAAATTCAACTCTTTTGGGTCGAGGATTTTACATCCAAGATTGCACTGCTTTAGGATTCTTTTCCTATTGCACTGAAGTACATCAAAATTCAAACCTTTTGGGTCAAGGATTTACATCCGAGACTGCACTGCTTTAGGATTCTTTTCCTATTGCACTGAAATACATCAAATTCAACTCTTTTGGGTCGAGGATTTTACATCCAAGACTGCACTGCTTTAGGATTCTTTTCCTATTGCACTGAAGTACATCAAAATTCAAACCTTTTGGGTCAAGGATTTACATCCGAGACTGCACTGCTTTAGGATTCTTTTCCTATTGCACTGAAGTACATCAA